>JAFVLL020020115.1:0-24030 GCA_021397915.2 Tor tambroides | reverse complement strand
TGTGACATAATCCAAATGCAATTGCAAATCTTGCATTATCGTTTGCATTTTCGCTTTCGCGAACGCACAGAGACTGCCACATTTCAAATGAAAAAGCAAAGTCCATTTGCAACTGTATTTCCCATGTCTTACGAGCTATGAGCCTGTCATATTTAAATAGCAATATTAATTACCACATTTGCCTTTTCACTTTCTCAGCGTTGTGTATGTAACTGCCAAAACTCAAATGGAATTTGCATTTCCTTTTGCAATTCCTTTTGCATTTGAATTTCCTATGTCTTCACGGAAAGCTGTCAATCAATGTGAGGGGGCGGGACTATACTAGGGGGCGTGTTTGTGTCGGGAGGTGACGTCACTCACAGACGACCGTGCCGAATGCTTTGATCAATGGAGGTAATCGGTAAAGGCTTTGCTAAAGGCAGCTGCCAATCAGTTCGTGTCTGTGTGAACGAACAGAAGACCTTCCTGGAACAATACATTATTTTTTTATAATAATAATAATTATAATAATCTTTTTTACCCCAAATGCAGTGATTATACCTAACAGTGGGAGCAACAACGGTACGCACAATAGGTCAATATTCACTATTACCCAAACGCTTTTGACCTGTTTCAACATCTCTCACTGTTTCTCTCATTCCGATTGATGCAAGTAAACAGACAGTGCAATTCTACACTTATGGTTTCTTACAAAGAAATGTAGAGGACTGGAATTAGGAACCACAGATGTTGCCTATTGTAGTAATGTTGCCTCTGGTATTCTGTTCTGTGAGCGTATATGCGTTCAGGGGGCGTGGCTTTGGACGGCGATTGCAGAGAGGGTGGGACGTTCGCTTTCAGTGCTATCAGGCTAAAGTTAGCATTTTCCAAGATCTCCTACTGCACCTTTAACCCAATTAACCCCTTAACCTAACCCTACCTGTAATTTATTCTTAAAATCAGTGGTAAATGATAGCTGATTAACAAGGGTGTGGAAGCACCTAACCCTGATTGTAAGCCTAAAACAGATATTTCCTGAAAAGTTATCCCTCAATTCTGATTGGTTGATTGGAATATTGTTCCAGGATCAACAAGGATGTTGATCCAGGAACACGTTCACCATACACATACAGTAGTACAATAGCAGGCGTCTTTTTTTTCTAGTCAGACATTAATGAAAATTATAATAATGGAGTTTCCACTTCAAATTCTGTTCTTAAATTATTGATTGTATAACAACATCTACAGTATGTGTGATCGCATGTAGAACTTGTTTCTGCTGTTTAATGACTGTCAGTTGTAAGTGTCTGGCTGTGTGTTGAGTCACGTGACACAACAATTTCAGTTCTCGAGGGTGCGGTCATACTCTTGAGCCCTTCAGTGCCACCCATGGGAAAAGCCATTATGTGCATTTAATGCGCCGATATTTGATAGTTTTACTAATTACAAATAGGTCAGCTTCTAGTGTGTTTTGCTCTATTACATTTATAGAATGTTTTATTTAGAATGGTCATTTGATTTTCTCTTTTTTTTGCATGCTGCAAAAATTGTTAATATTTGTTAATATTTATATAGTATTTGTGTCTCTCATTTCATTATTTATCACAGCTCAAAGGATTATAACGATATAATCTGGTCCTATAATCCAGTGTATAAGAGGTTTGCCTGTGTGGAAAGCAGATGTCTCCACAAACTGAATCAGAGTATTTCTGATTGAAAACTAGACTCATTCCACTGAACGCTGCCCCAGTTTGGAATGACGGTGTCAGGCAAATGGTTGCATAAAAGTGAATAATTGGTGTTTCTTTTAAAGTTTCGGCTTCACACCGTCAAGCACACTCTTACGTTTCTCCTGCAGTTGAACTAATCGTAAGATAACTGTGAAATTTGTGGTATTATTTTGCCTTGCAAGGGAAAGTACGGAACTGATTTTCATAGTAATTTTCAAGCAATGTTCTCCACTGACAGTAGTGCTGTTTGTTTTTAATATTGGCATTATTTTTAAACTTTTTTTTTCATTGCTGTTGCATAGAAACTGTGTGGAGAGAAGACAATAAATGATGGGGAAATAAGATCAGAAAATGTTCCACGCCAGATTCAGACTCACAGGGCTGCGTGAGCACCACAACTCACTTTGTCTAACCACTAAGCCAAGACTCTGTATGATGAAGTTTAACCGTCTAACTGCTCAGGGGAAAAATTGATTCATTATTCATTCATTTCTGACATATTTTACTGTTTGAAAAATAGTTTTAACTATTTGTGTTCAATTCTGGTGTGTGTGTGTTTTTTTTTTTTTTTTTTTGATATACCGTAATTTTTTTTCCATATACATGCTTAACAGATTATTTTAATTTTAAAAGGAGTTGACTGCTTGATATTATTTTAAAATATTGTTGTGTGAGTCTGATTTCTGTCTGCTGTTCTTGATATGTTACTGGCTGTCTGCCCTCATCATTTGTAATCTGGCGTTGGTTCTTAGAATGAGTAGATCACCGGCCATCTGGATAATATATATATATATTTAGTGTATTATTTGGTTTCTCATTTTAAAGTGTTAAAGGAAGAGACATTAGCTTTTGTCGTAATGATGCATGTCCTGTTTGAAGCTGAATAGTGCTGCAAATTTGTACATGACCCTGTGGTAATAGGGGTTAAAACGCAACAGATGTGGGGCAAAAGTTTTCTGCAAAGCGTATCAGCAGGAACGGATTGTTCTATGCACAGCACTTTTCTAAGAAACCTATTGTACAGTAGAAAATGACAAAGGGAAATAGTACAGTTTTCAGAAGAGTGGAATGTGGGTCACAGTGGTGCCACCAGCAAACACGCATCCGTTTTTCACTGCCTGCCTGACTCTGTTTATGCAATGCAGTACTTATTCAGCAAGAACAGGGACATCAGTAGTGCCAGACGTATTGCTTGCACGTAAACATCTGCAGTTGCAATTGTGCAGTCTATGACCCATCTAAAACAAAGTCAACAAATCCCTTCACCCAGAAATTAAAATGAAGTGAAACAGGACTGGGGCAGTGAAGCTCAAAAATAAATAAATAAATAAATAAATACAGATTTTTTTACATACACTGGTGTACAAAAGTTTGGGATGAGTAAGTTTTTTTTTTTTTTTTTTTTTAAGTCTCATGCTCATCAAGGCTGCATTTATTTGATCAAAAAAAAAAAACTTTTTCAGGGTTCTTTGATGAATAAAAGTTAAAAAGAACAGCATTTATTTGAAATAGTAAAGACTTTATATTGTTAGAAATGAAATTAGTTCAAAAGTTCAAAGAAATCAATTCTGTTAGTCTTTATCAATGTAACATATCCTTGCTGAATCAAAATATTAATTTCCTCCAAAAAAGAATGGAAAAAAAAAAAAAAAAACTAACCCCAGACTTTTGAACAGTAGTGTTACAAAAGATATCTATTTTAAATAGAATAGAATAGAATTTTGGAAAATTTGATTAAAAAATCGTATTGGCCATTTAATTCTTATATTATGCAAATGAATAGCCAAGATATTCATCTAAAATTCAACACTCATTTTTCACGAAAGAGACAAAGTCAGATGAGTTTTGATTGAAGATGATCGCAAATGTTGAATTCTCATTTTGTGGGTGAACTGTTCCTTTAAGACCTCGGTTCTTGTTCTGCTCTTCAAGTGGGAGTCCTTGGCCTGATTTCCTGGCTCCAGCAGAAGCATCTGCCCTCCCCTCAATATCACTGGAGGAGGAGTCGAGCTGTACTGTAAGTGGGCCTGGAGCCAGCTGGACTAAAGTTGCAACTTCGCCCTCAAGCTTGGTGAATTCCTCCCCTCTCTCTGTTTGTTTTGAGTTTTCTAGGAGCTTGAGTTGGCTTTGCTCTTGGGTGCTGAGTTATTACAGTCTGCAGAAGGCAGTACCTGAGTCCTCTGGGCATCTCATCGGCTCTTCAGCGCTTTTTACTGCAAATTCATTGTGTTTTTTCAGCTGTTCACACATTGAATTGTGGCTGATTGCTATATACACAAGCTGTGTTTTTTACCAGATTTAAACCCAGCCTAAAGATTAGTGCTCAGACAGATGTCCTCTGCTCTGAGGAAATGTACAGCAGGATATGGCTGTGCTAGAGAAAACATTTTCCTGCACAGAAAGGAAGGATAGTATTATTTGGACTGGATTACCTTGCTAAGATCAAACTCTTAAGAGGTTAATAATACAAAATGCTGCCTTATATAATCAAAATGACAAATAAGACTCTTTCTAACAAACTTGATATTTGAGGCATGGCATACTATAGTCACTGTTTTTTTTCCCCCCAAAGCATATTTATTAAAGCATATAGCATAAAGCTGAATGAATAAGCTTTCCATTGATGTATGGTTTGTTAGGATCGGACAATATTTGGCCGAGATACAACTATTTGAAAATCTGGAATCTGAAGGTACAAAAAAATCTAAATATTGAGAAAATCGCCTTTAAATTTGTCCAAATGAAGTTCTTATCAATGCATATTACTAATCAAAAATAAAGTTTTGATACATTCACGGTAAGAAATTACTAAATATCTTCATGGAACATGATCTTTACTTAATATCCTAATGATTTTTGGCATAAAAAAATCGATAATTTTGACCCATACAATGTATTTTTGGCTATTGCTTCAAATATACCCCACCGACTTAAGACTGGTTTTGTGGTCCAGGGTCGCATATCATTATCTAGAGAGCAGTGTGGCTGATAGCCAGTATATTTCCAGTGTGATATATAATGATATTATTTAAAATATAGTAACTATTTGGAACCTTCAATGTTTTGTACATTGAAATCACAAGAATGTAAAGCAATTGGAACATTTTGCACAGCCTTAATAGAAATATTACACACCAATCTAAACAGGCTGACCAATTTTTATATTTTGGTTAGGGACAGTCCATATGAAGTAGAATGACAGAATTATTGGATTTATAAAGAAAAAGCTGTTAGTAGGACATTCTCCATTCCAGGCTTTTATACCTTTTATTGCCTTTTAATGTACAACCATTTAAAGTAAAAGCTCTCAGGGACTGTAATGTACATCTGATATGTTTTGATTTATTTGATCTTAATTCAGAGCTCGCTTGTCCTTGCACAACAGTACACTGGCAGCCAACTAAAAAGGGTCTGTTAACCAGCAACTAAGTAAATCAGTCTTCATCACAGAGAATGTTGTTTCTCTTGCTCTCCATCCATTTGTCTTTCAGGCCTCTGCTTATTTTGTGGCTTCTGTCACATGGAATTTTTTTCAAGGTTCTGTCGTGTCCAGTTAAAGGTGAATTTCAGGAATTTTGCACTGCTGCAGTGATCTTTATGAACGTTTCTGTCATGCTTGACCTCTGAATGCAGAGAATGACATTCAGCACCTAATTACGCTTCACTTCGCTTTGTTTTCTCACCGCTAAATGAGAGATCTCTGCAAAATTAGTTTCCCTCTGTTTGCATCAAAATAGAAACTAAATTGCATATAAAAAACACATCTTTGACTGAAAAGAAAAAAAGTAATATGAAATGATTTTTTTCGTTAAATGAAGCAGATTTCCTCTTATCTATTTTGATGTATTTTATATGTACAATATATCTATTTCTCTCTCTCTCTCTCTCTCTCTATATATATATATATTAGTGCTGTCAAACGATTAATCATATCCAAAATAAAAGTTTTTGTTTACATAATATATGTGTGTACTGTTTATTTATTATGTATATATAAAAACACACACATGCATGTATATATTAAAAAAAAAAAACGTTGTTACGTTTATATATTAAATATATTTATATATGATATAATTTATATGAATATAAATAAATACACGTAAATATTTTGAAAATATATGCTGTATGTGTGTGTGTGTTTTTATATATACATAATAAATATACACAGTACACATATTATGTAAACAAAAACTTAATTTGGAAGCAAATAATCACGATTAATCGTTTGACAGCACTAATATATATATATATATATATATATATATATATATATATAGTTATATAGTTATAGATATATTTATAGCATGAATGATCATTGATACAATTCTGACATTACACTGTAAAAAAAATTAAAGAAAAATGTATTATTAATAATAATAATAATAACAATAGTAATAACAATAATACTTTTCTTAATTAATAATCTGTTAAAAGATGTAAACATCCTTAAAACAGAAGCAAAAATGTGTAATTGTTTTAAAAATAAAGCTGGTTTAAAGCACAAGTTTATGATTATATAAGATATATCCGTTATGTAAAGTATAATCATTTTACAGATGATAGAGACAGAGAGAGAAGACAAAATTATGTGGAGGATACAAACAAAAAAAAATCACTGATGAATTGCTGAATTGGCTGTAAACAACTGTGGAACTACCAAGTGTAGGAGCCCCAGTTATTGATTTTAATGCAGGTCTTCACCGATGCATCAGTTGCCATGGTGAAGCTCAGGGTCTTGTGAACGCTCCTGTTTACCTCTGATGACTTCCTGTCTGTTCTGGGCTTTTATGTTGTTGTCACTCTAGCTGGTGTGAAACTCCCATGAATGCCACACTACCACCTCAATCTGTTTCACACCACGATACGCATCGACCGTACGTGGGACTGTTCTTTTTGATAATGGAGCTGCTGCAGTTTATTTATCTTGTTTTTGATGCACAATCGATTTTTCTACTCATATTTCAGACTGGGTTTTCAAACCACACAGACATGCTGCATGCAAATGGTAAGACAGTGAACTGAAGTTCACATTATCTCTAGTGTAAGTTTGCAATTCTTTTTTTTACTTTTTTTTCATATAAAATTGATTTTCCTTGGGTTGATTTGTCTACATTTCCAGTTTTTCTTGAACATTCTTCCCATCTGCCATTGGTTTGACAAACAAAGTAAGTATAAAAACATCAGCTGAAATTGGGGGGAAAAAAATGATGCTTAATTTTGTATCGATTAAATGAATGAATAATTGAAAGAAAAACTCTCCACACATGGCAGCTTTTTGCCATCTCCAAGATCCACAAAGTTTGTGTATCCCATATGTGATCCTGGACCACAAAACCAGTCTTAAGTGTCAATTTTTCGAAATTGAGTTTTATACAGCATCTGAAAGCTGAATAAATACGCTTTCCATTGATGTTTGGTTTGTTAGGATTGGACAATGTTTGGCTGAGATACAACTATTTGAAAATCTGGAATCTGAGGGTGCAAAAAAGTCAAAATACTGAGAAAATCACCTTTAAAGTTGTCCAAATGAAGTTCTTAGCAATGCATATTACTAGTCAAAAATGAAGTTTTGAGATATTTACAGTAAGAAATTTACAAAATATCTTCATGGAACATGATCTTTACTTAATATCCTAATGATTTTTGGCATAAAAGAAAAATCAATAATTTTGACCCATACAATATATTTTTGGCTATTGCTACAAATATACCCCAGCGACTTAAGACTGGTTTTGTGGTCCAGGGTAACATATGTAAATATGATTTGTAAATTCTGCCGAAAGCTTTCAGTCATGCATATTTTTCCATCTTTCACATCTACCGAGGCCTTGGTGGTAAAAAAAAGAAAAAAAGACACTCGCGTTTGCACTTTGTCATTGTTAGTTATCTAAGGCTCTTTCCACCTCTTCACTGGTTCTTAGAAACAATTGCCGGGAGATCAGTTAATCGAGTTTTCCTCAGCTAGACTCTCTACCCAGCAGTCTGCAAAACTCAATCACCCCATATATCAGAAATCATAATTAATTCAGTGGGAACGAGGCTGCTGTGAATGTACCACACGACCACAAACCAGACAGCAGATAATTTACAAACATGCAGACTTGCACTCAGTTTTGAAGTTCATCGCCACCCTCATCTGTGTCGTTGAGATTTTATAGGATAAAACATCTTAATACTAAATGTGCAAACACAGTTTTGATAGGTCAGATGAATTGACTGTTCATTCCCTACATATATATTTTTGATGTTGCATGGAAGGCAAATCAATATCATGACATGACTACATCCTGTTAAATGTGATGCAATGACAAGAAATATTGCATATCTTCTGTAACCCAGTTGTGTGCAACCTGGAAAGTATTCCGCTATTTTAAAGTATTTCATGCTAGAGATTATTTTACGTTGCTTCCTTGTTCTGTTCAGGATTTCATTGATATTCATTCCTTATTTTTTCCTGAAAACAGGGCTTCAAACACAAAAATGATACAAAATAAATAGTGTGAAACATAGTGCGATCATTTAATAAAAAATAATAATAATAACCCTTTCTAACTCATGCTTGCAAAGACTGTGAGGAAAAACATTCAGGAAATTAAGTGATAAAAAGGCTAATATATTCATAATACATACAGATTTCTCCCTTTTTTATTATTTTATTTTATTATTTTAGCTCCCTGCTACCATGTGTCTTAGCTCTCAGTTGTTTGGAAAAGGAGAATATCATATAATATTGAAATTTCTATGTATTCTATATATATATATATATATATATATATATATCAAATAAACATTGCATTTTTTTGTCATAAATTGCTACAAAACACAACTGTATAAATTAAAAGGTAACACTTTATTTTAAGGTGTCCATAATACAGAGTAATTACCTAATTAAGTACTTAGTAGTAGCCGTTGTACTTACATGAAACAAAATGTACTTATCATGTAACTAAGTTATGAAACAGCCTGTAATTACAGTTTGTAATTATGTAGATGTAATAGGCAGCTACTGTTACACATATGTAACAGGCCGAGTCTGTTACACAGCTGCTTATGTAACCAAAAGATTGTTACATATGTGTTGCAGACTTTATACAACGTAATTATACATGTAAGTACACAGACATAAGCTACTTAAAATAGTGTATCAAGATTGTACTTAAGTGTACTTTGTGTATCTATACTGTACACCTTATCCAGCTGCACCTTAGTTTGATTTAACCCACCAGTGCACAGCTTAAATACATGTGATACCTTTCTAATTACATTAAAATGACATATTACACAAACATAAGCTACTTAAAATAAAGTGTGTCAAGATTGTACTTAAGTGTACTTCATGTGTATCTATACTATAGACCTCATCCAGCTGCACCTTAGTTTGATTTAACCCACCAGTGCATAGCTTAAATACATGTGATACCTTTCTAATTACATTACAATTACAGAATATTACACAGCCATAAGCTACTTAAAATAAAGTGTATCAAGATTGTACTTAAGTGTACAAGTAGCTGTGTAACAGACTCAGCCTGTTACATATGTGTAACAGTAGCTGCCTGTTACATCTACATAATTACAAACTGTAATTACAGGCTGTTCCATAACTTAGTTACATGGTAAGTACATTTTATTTCATGTAAATACAACAGCTACTACTAAATACTTAATTAGGTAATTACTCTGTAATATGACACCTTAAATTAAAGTGTTACCATTAAAACATGGATGAAAAAATATCTTGGATGTATGATATTGCTATCATTATTATTATTTTGAGAAGTACTTTAGAGTATAAAATGGGAAAATATTTCTCATAATTTCTTTATTTAAAGTTGAAGCAAACTTTTATTTTGTCGGTTTGTTTTGAACATCTTTGAGTTTCAGTGTGTATTTGATGGTAGTTTCTCTCAAACAAAATTTATTCACATGAATATATATTTATATTAAATATATTTTTAGGGCTGTAACGGTACAGAAACATGACAGTTCGATACGTATCTTGGTTTTGACTTTATGGTTGGGTATGGTTTCGGTACTGCAGGGGGGAAAAAACAATTTTTTAAAAAAAATTAAACAGACGTTTAATGAACAAGATTGCTTTTTCTTAAGAGAGAGATGAGTGGCACTGCAGCTTTGACTATGAATTTTAACCTGCTTTTTGTAGGGCAGTGCATTTCTGTCAGATTTTTGCATTTGCTGAAGACGTTTTTGTCCATGCAAAAACTCACTGCAGTCATGCTAGGGTCCTCTGGGTGGTTGTCAGGGCATCCAAATACAGTTGCTAGGGTGTTCTAGGTGGTTGTTAGGAGATTGGGTTTGCTCAGATCTCTAACCCCAAGTCTGAGTAATATTAATAGTGATGCTCGCCTTAGTAAACATGACTAATTATGTTATGATTGTTTTAATTTCCTTTGCTTTTACTGTTTACAATGGCATAATGTCTTTGCCATTAACATTGCACAGCTGCTAAATATGTTAAATTGTGTTCAAAGTCTTAATGCTTTTGCAGTGTTTTTTTCACTCAGTGTGAAAGAGTAAGATTCAATTATCTATATAAACAGCAGAGCTCTGATAGACATCTTGACTTATTTGCAAAAATGAGAATGGGTCACTTAAATTTTATGTTCCCTCAGGGGCTGGAGTGGAAATTGAAAAGTCTCGGACTATCACATGATCCTCCTCATTGCTGTGGTCTGTTCGTTTCCGCAGTTCTAGCAGCTCTGGGATGCCTCACAGAAACGTGACTACAGAACGCATCGTTAAAGAAATAGTTGGAATGGAAGGAATAGTTTTACACATTTTTTCATAATTTACACACCCTCATGTCTTTTCAAACCCACATGACTTTATTGCTTGTGTAGAACACAAAAGGAGAATTGTACTACTTGCTCTTTTTACATGCAATTAGTCCCCATGGAAACCAAAGCTTTCAGGATGCAGAAAGGGTACAGCTGAAGTGTGAGAGTGTTCCATACTTCTCCATACAGTGTGTCTAGCGAAGACGCTTCAGCTGCCGTTGACCAGCTCACACACATAAACATAATCTTTTATTTTGGATGCGATTAATCACGATTAATCGTTTGACAGTACTAGTTGCATTTAGATCTGCTCATGTTTTGTCATATTTCTTTTTGCACGTTTTTTACAGCATTGCACATAATAACCAGTCACAATTCTGTTGAGCTTAAGAATGCAATAACCAATCAGAGGCGATCAGATTATTCATGGCTGAAACGCTGGAGTTTTGTTCAGTGTGCGCACTCGCTGACTGAATTCTGCACCCTCGCAAATTCTCTCATCATAAACAACAACATGCTTACATGTATGATTTAAAGTAAGAGACATATTTCACAGTGTAGACCGTGTTTTTTTTTTTTTTTGAGTGCTTAAACTCACCCCTGACTGAAGTTAGCGATAATTTTCTTTGTTCGATTTCTATATTAAACTGTGTTCATATTAAATACAAATGCAGTTGTGTTAAAAATATTTTATGACACCTGTATCTGGTACTTGCCAAAAATATGGGTTTATGATGTACAGTATGTTAATAGATTATAATAAATTCAGTCTACTTTTAACCTTATTCTGGAGTTGGTTCCCCCTACTTAGGGGGAGTTAGGTTGTTTGGCATTACTAGGAGGAAGAAATAGTTGAGAAACGAAATGAATCACAAATTGCTTTATTCCCTAAAACCAGATTACAATGAACTGTGACAATGTACGTTTATAGTAACCGTTCTTGTTTTAGCAGAAGCTTGACTTGTTTTTTCTTTCCCTTTGGTTTCATTTGAGCGTCAGTACCTCATGGGTGAGATAGTGGGTGGATGTAAATCATCCCATGCACACATGAAGAGCGGTGCAGCTTGCAGTTTCAGTGGCATCCTCTGTTGAGGTGACCTCTTTTCCATTTCCTGTCGCACTGACCTGTCACTTGAAGATCCAACGAAGACTTCAAATTTCGAAGTTTCTCAGAGGTGGAATGTTGCAATAGCTCATTAATGGCATTTCTAGGTTTATCAGCCTGTTGTTGTGCCTGTACAAACACATTGATTACAGGTGTGTAAATGCTTCCAGCCTCTTTCAGGGCAGCTGAGGACATAGACTTCCTGCATTTTACTGCCCTTCTTGAGGGCATTCAAGGTAGGCTGCTTGGGATTGCTGATGCTCGGGTTGTTTACAGCTGGCAAATGCTAGCAAATAAAAAATGTCAATAAAATACGCAAGTAAACCACAAATGGTGGTGAAGTACTTTGTTTCTTTCCAGTACAAACAGATACTTGTACGTTCTTGTTCTAGTTTTTCTAGTGTTGTTTTCAGTTTCGGTAGAAATGGCAGGGTCCCTCAGGGGGGTCAAGTTGTGCAAAGTTCTTCTTAAAGGGACAGTTCACCCATTACTGTAAATTCTGTCATCATTTGCTCAACCTCAGGTTGTTTAAAAACCTGGCTATTGGCCATTGGCTACCATAGTGGTATTTTTTTCCCCATACTATGGAAGTCAGTGGCTACCATCAATTATTTGGTGGTTAAAATATCTTCTTTTGTGCTCAACAGAAGAAAGAAACTCATACAGGTTTGGAACAATTTGAGGATGAGTGATTATTGACAGAATGTTCATTTTTGGGTGAACTATCTCTTTAAGTGAATTAAAAGTTAAAGGGATTCACCCCAAAAAATCCAAATTCTGTCATGAATTACTCCACTCATGTTTTTCCAAACCTGTAAGACCTTTGTTCATCTTCAGAGCACAAATTAAGATATTTTTGCTGAAATCTGAGAGCTTTCTGTTCCTGCATAGACAGCAGTGTAACTGAAATGTTCCCAGGCCCAGAAACAAAGTAAGGACATTGTTAAATTAGTCCATGTGACATCAGTGGTTCAACCTTAATTTCATGAAGCTATGAGAATACTTTTTGTGCACAAAGAAATCAAAAATAATGACTTTATTCAACAATTGCTTCTCTTCCGTGTCAGAATTTGATGCACAAGATGCCCGCACTTACCTGGTATGGGGGAATTATTTTGGTCTCTCCATAGATAAGCGGTTTCCTAAATCTCACATACAGGAAGTTGACTATGGTTGGATGTTGTATATTTACATTAGACACCCCTTACCATCTTATTGATTGATTTTTTTTTTTTTTAATTTTTTTTTTTTTTTTTATCAATTTATCAGGTAATTTAAGAATTAGTTTCACATGTGAGAATAGTATGTCATGCAGTAGGACAAAAAATCTCTATATCACCTAACAGGTGTCAGATTGGCTTCACACTCCCCCTCCGTATCACTGTGTTCTGCTTCTTTGTTTTCAAGCGTTGTTGGCATTGAAAACTCTTGGCACTTGCTAGACCTTGCAAGCTCAGAGGCTTCTGAGCTGTTTTGTCTGGAAGACGCCACTCCCCTTTTGTGTGCACTTTATTTAACCATGGCAGGTGTCCAAGAATTTATAAATTACAGACGCTTCCTTTCGAGCATGTAATTGTTGCTAGGGATTTATGCTCTTCCTGATTTCTCGGTAACAGCAGATTACACATTTTACAATATAAAGGTGATCTAAAAGTGCATCCCAGCTCGATATGCAGAGACTATAAGTAAGCCATTCCTGGGTTTAACGTTAAAAATTTTTATTTATTTTTTTATTGGGCTGATAGTTCAATTCAGTTCAATTCAGTTCATGTTTTCAATTCAATTTATGATTTTCAGGCAGCACTTATAGTAGAATGTAAGAACAGAAATTGAATAATCAAATGTAGAATAACACAGCATAGTCTTCACTATATAAATTAAAAAGATTCTTGTTAAAGTTACATAAAATGTTCAGTCAAGAGCAGTGAGTGATTTTCTCTTTTTCTTTTGTGGTTTAATTAACATGAACTTAACTGGCTGTATTTATGGTGATGCTCGCCAAGAAGTGCATTTTGACACAATTTTGTAAGCATTTGTCAATTCAAGTGCAGAAAGTTACAAATGAGAACTCAGTACAGTTTTACACCCTAAGAAGTCCTTTAGGTGAAAAAGATCAAGAATTAAAGGGGTCATATGACGTTGCTAAAAAGGAACATTATTTTGTGTATTTGGTGTAATGCAATATGTTTATGCGGTTTAAGGTTCAAAAAACACATTATTTTCCACATACTGTACATTATTGTCGCTCCTCTATGCCCCGCCTTTCTGAAACACGCCGATTTTTACAAAGCTCATCGTTCTGAGAAGCGATGTGTGCTCTGATTGGCCAGCTATCTGGTGCGTTGTGATTGGCCGAATACCTCAAGCGTGAGACGTAAATGTTACGCCCTTTGCCGTATTGTGATGCCGTGTCCCGGCGCAACGACACAAAAACAATAAAACCCATTACAAACGAGGAATTTGTTGCATCCAGTGGGGACATAATTACTGATTATAATGACTTATACTGTCTTTTTACGCGTCACGTTGCATCGTGCTGCATAAACATTACCTTGTCTGCATTTGTGATCGGAGAAACCACAAACAACAAGCGCTACTCTACACTGCTCAAAACTTGTGTTTGAATAGTCAGTGGCAAATTCTTTAAATATGAAAACGTACTTATAGGCTGTCCTTGCAAAGTTGGAATTGGAAGGTTCAGGAAATAGTCCTCCATAAAATGCGCTGCACACACTATTGTGTGCATATTTGTGCTGCATATTTGGGTTGAACTGTTCTGGAACAGTGTTGTAAATACAACTTAACCACTGATTTCTAGTTGTGTCCTCTTTTGGAAGCCCAAACAAAGTAGTTTCGCTTTCACAACGAAACACAGCGTCTCACGACATGGTGGTGGCAACAACAATACTACAGCGAGAATAAAAATCACGCACCCTTTCTTTGCATATACATTTGGGCGGTGTTATGCAAATCTTCCCACACCGTGACGTAGACATGTCTTAACTTTTATAAAGAATATCTCTTTGGTTTTGAGACTTTAGTCTTTGCAACTTCAGGGATCTTATCTATGCACAAACAGCTTGTAACACTCCAAAGAGACAGGAAACTTGAAATCGCATCATATGACCCCTTTAAGTTTTCTTACGCATCTTTAAGTTAAATGGTTTAAAAATGACTTGAATATTTAAATTGGCAAGACCTATAAATGAGTGCAAATGATGAAGCAGCACCAGCCCAATCATCTTCAGATAGTTCAACGTTGTTCATTGATTCCGCATTTCCCGAAAATATAGTTCTGAAGAACAACATCGTAAAGTTGTGTGGTTGGAAGTACAACTCTCAACCTGATATTATATGTATAGTTTCTTAGTATGGAATGTGGACTTAAACAAGCAACTAACATGCACTACATTCTATATCTTTCATTCCATTTGGTGCACATGCTCATAAAACATCAGAGTATGACATTGGAGAGAATTCACAATGAATCAATCATCAAATGAAGCTGACAGCAGGATCTCAGATAAATTACGTTGTGGAGAAAACTGATGACTAAATGAACTGCATGTATTCGGGAGTAAAGTCTAATTACTGCATGTTAACGTTATTTTAAATCATGTTATTGGAATTTACTGGAAACGTAAGTTTTATCAGTTGAAAAAAAAAAACTACATTACATTGTTTTGCCTTTCTGTAATTGTTCTTTTATCACACAATTTGTTCTTCGCACATTTTTTCTCTTTGCAGTTTGCTGTTCGGATCAGCATTTTCCTTGAATTGTTTACTTTTTCTCACATAACTATTCTCTGAAAAAGTGTTTCTGTTCCCCACACACATTTTTCCTCTTTTGTTTACCTAACCTAGATTGCAAGCTTTGAACATCGATTTGTTCTTTAGCGAGGATCTGAAGAGCACCACAGAGCATTTACTTTCTTTATTTTTCTAAGCAAGAAACCAGCAGCTGTGGAAATCTCCGAAATGTGGAGGAATAAAAGCGCACAGAAGTCTGAGTCTGGCTACTTTAATCTGTCAGATGTGTACAAACAATATGTTACCATTAGCTTCGCTGCAGCTGTAATGTTCTAAATGAAGGCTAATCGCATAAAACAGACAAGGAAATGGCAGCGTCCACTGACTCCCTAACCATTCGTCTGCTTTAACTGTGAGGACGTGTCAGGTGTTAATCGAATTGGCTTCTCTGCACCCAATCCATGAATTCTTTTATTGCTGCCCTGTGGTAGAGAAAAGCAGCATCATTTGAACATTCACCCTGCTTTTCTGCAAGCTGGAACGATAGGAGTGTCACCACAACCTACAGAAAAGTCCTTGAAAATGTCAGAGCTTGAATTTTAATGGGGAATGTGATGAAACGCTTGTGCTTAGGTGCTCTACCTCACTAGGTGTAACCAACGGATGCGGCCTCGAGGTTTCAGAAAGGTGTTATGGAGGTAAAATTCCAGCGTCTGAGTCACGACTAGCTGTCGGCTGGCCCGCCACGCTGCCCTTGGCCTGCCTCGTGCCGTACTGCAGATATTTGTCTCTGTGTCAGGACTGTAAAATGGAAGCTGAAGCCATTTTGCAAAGAAGCCTGTGCTGTCTCTGCCTTTTGTTTATCTGTTACTGTGTTCATTCATTTTATCGTTCTGACGTGATTCTACAGATGTGCTAAAAGATTGATGACTCACATGGAACTGTGGACTTTCTGTAGTAATAGCGGTGCAGTGCAGTGATAGGCTACTGATGACATAAGCAAAGACCCGCTGCTGTATTCAACATGCTGCTTTGCAATAAAATGCAGTGGAGTAAGTTTCTTCTGTTCTAACCCATTGATGACCAGAATTTTCAGAGAAATGTATTGCGCATCATTTTTGGCACAATATTTTCAATGAAAATACATGTTCTGTTGTAATTCTGTAGTATATTTTTCCGTTGAAAATTCAAATACGGCACTCAGAAATGGCACCATGAACTAAACTCAGAGGGCCAGATTGACTAACAGGCTCATCGAATTACTGGTATTTGTGCCATTATTTAACACCCAAAAAAGCATGTCTTAAACTATTTTGCGCTTGAAATTTGTTGTTGATAGGAGGAGGCACCGCAGAGAACAGAGCGCGTGTGGTAGAAGGAAGAGGATTTTTTCCACACGTATCCTTGCGCTAATTTGCGTTGCACTTGGTATATTGCATTGGTCATTATGGAAATTATGGAAATGAGATGTTGTGTCTGTGTTTGTTAATTTGCGCATTGTCAGTAAATCACTCGCAGAAATTTCCATGCCCATCGGCGCTGTTTTGGAATTGCGCTCTCACGCTAATTTGCCCTGTTAAGTAAAACTTGCCCCAAATTATCAAAACCTTTCTACTTGTATGCCAGATTTTTTATTTTTTATTTTTTTTTTATTAAAGGTAGGTTAGGTGATTTCGGTTAGCAATAGCAAATTAGCTTTGAAAGCATAAGTCCCCACCCTCCCTGCTAATTACTCTCCAAAGCCACGCCTCTTCAAAACAAATGAACGCGCACAGGCAAACAAGAGGGTGACCAGCGACACAATGAGAGATGGCCATGGTGGAGGATTGAATGACCTCATGTCTCATTCAGCGGTGAGAAAACCTTACAGTTCAATGCGCATAATATTACATTAATAAAGCTGCAGTAGCGTAATGGAACGCGCTGATGACGTATCACGTTTGTGTGAACAGGGTGTGTGGAGGTATGCAAATATATAATTTTGCAGACAGGTAGGACAGCCTTTCGTAGCCCTCGGACCAAGGTATGTGATTGGACGAACATGTTATGGTGCTACGCCTTCCACTGATGATATAAATACATATAGACCGCTATAGTGATTGCTGTCAGGATGTGAAGACACTTTCAACCAGCATAACAAAAAAATGTTTTTGAACCATATCACCAAGTCTCAAGTTATTATTTCAGTTATTATTAATATTTCACATGGCTGTTGAAGAGCCTTTGCCAAGTTTATTTAGCTGGGTTAACTTTGCTTTCGAGCAAAGCTAGCAAGCCAGATTTTTTATTTACAAAAATAAAATCTTTTTTTTTTCCTTCTTTGCACCATCAGTGGTTAGCACAGGGGATGCATCTGATTCAATTTGATGAGAGCATGACTGATTGTCCACTTAATTTAGTCCAAAGATCTTTCACATAAGCATTACATATGTCACATAAGCATTACAATGCCATTGCTTAAAGAGATTGATGCATACAGAGAGGGCCTAAAATAGTTTAGCAAGTGCAAGGTCAGATGGTACTCTGCGATGAGTCCAAATTATATTCCTGAACATAAAGACTGTGAAGAAAACAGAAGACTCATTCTTCAGCGTTCCAGACGCAAATTGGATGCACAAAAGGGACACTGTGGGGTTTGTTGTCATGCCCTCTGCATTTAAATTCTCGATCAAGAGTTGTGGAGGTCTAATAGATGCATTTATTAAACTTTACAAAACAGACAGTGAGTCACTTAAGGTAATGCATGATCGTTTTAGGCCACACTCTTCAGTAATGAATGACAAATGGTTTCATATTTAGCTGTGATAACAGCATGAAAGTTCAGTGTTCTACTGGCAGCGTCTCTGGAAATTAGTGGTAATGAGAAACATGGCAAGTTTGGCTAATCACGCTTTATTGGCTAAAGAGAATGAACATAAAACGTGCAAACTTCAACACGAGTGGAAGTGGAAGTTCTTTTCTCTTGAGAGTTCTGTATTGGCTGCTATTAATGTGAATTTGTTCAGCTAGCTATGGTATTGAGGCATGATATATTGTCAATATATCCAGCATTCTTGTAGCTCAGACAGTAGAGCATGCAATGGCAAGTGGTTCAAGGTTATGTATCCCTTGAATGCAATCCAAGTCACTTTGGATAAAAGCATCTGCCAAATGCATAAATGGAAATGAGCTGTAAATATAGATTATCAGCCGAAATTAGAGTTACTAATATATCGCATCAGTCAATATTGGATGTATATCAAACAATATTTTACATTTATTTGTGCATGCTATTTTTCCAGTATTTTTTTTTTACATATAAATACATTTGCCATCATGTAACACTCACTTCAAGTTAATCTTTAAGACACAAATAATTGAATTACAGGTGAATCTCAAAAAAATGAGAATATCGTGAAAAAGTTCTTTTTTTTGTAACTTGTTTCAAAAAGTGAAACTTTCATATATTCTAGATTCGTTACATGTAAAGTAAAACATTTCAAAAGTTTTTTTTGTTTTAATTTTGATGATTAGAGCTTACAGCTCATGAAAGTCAAAAATCCAGTATCTCAAAATATAAGAATATTTACATTTGAGTTTCATTAAATGACCATCCCTACAGTATAAATGCCGGTATCTCTTGTTCTTTGAAACCACAATAATAGGGAAGACTGCTGACTTGGCAATGGTCCAGAAGACAATCATTGACACCCTTCACAAAGAAGATAAGTCACAGAAGGTCGTTACTGAAAGGGGTGGTTGTTCACAGAGTGCTGTATCAAAGCATATTAAATGCAAAGTTGATTGGAAGGAGGAAGTTGGGTAGGAAAAGGTGCACAAGCAACAGGGATGACCGCAAGCTTGAGAATACTGTCAACCAAAGCCGATTCAAACACTTGAGAGAGCTTCACAAGGAGTGGACTGAAGCTGGAGTCAGTGCATCAAGAGTCACCACGCTCAGACGTCTTCAGGAAAAGGGCTACCAAGCCACTTCTGAAACAGAAACAACGTCAGAAGCATCTTACCTGGGCTAAGGAGAAAAAGAACTGGACTGTTGCTCAGTGGTCCAAAGTCCTCTTTTCAGATAAAAGTAAATTTTGCATTTCATTTGGAAATCAAGGTTTGGAGTCTGGAGGAAGACTGGAGAGGCACAGAATCCAAGATGCTTGAAGTCCAGTGTGAAGTTTCTGAAGTCCGTGATGATTTGGGGTGCCGTAGCGTCTGCTGGTGTTGGTCCATTGTGTTTTGCTGATTTCCTTTTCCAGCAGGACTTTAGCACCTGCCCACAGTGCCAAAACCACTTCCAAGTGGTTTGCTGATCATGATATTACTGTGCTTGACTGGCCAGCCAACTCGCCTGACCTGAACCCCATAGAGAATCTATGGGATATTTTCAAGAGAAAGATGAGAAACAGTTGATCCAACAGTACAGACGAGCTGAAGGCTCAATAGTGCCTCAGCAGTGCCACAGGCTGATCGCTTCCATGCCACACCTCACTGATGCTGGAGTTTGTGCTAAAGGAGCCCCGATCAAGTATTGAGTGCATAAATGAACATACTTTAAAGAACTTGAACTTTTCTGTTTTGCAAATCCTTTTTTTGATTGATCTTAGGAAATATTTTGAGATACTGGATTTTTGACTTTCATGAGCTGTAAGCTCTAATCTTCAAAATTAAAAAAAAAAAAACCTTTTGAAATGTTTTACTTTACATGTAATGAATCTAGAATATATGAAAGTTTCACTTTTTGAAATGTTACAAAAAATGAACTTTTTCACGATATTCTATTTTTTTTTAGATGCACCTTTATACAGCTAAATGTAATGTTTAGCAAATATCAAAATTAATATTACATTTAATATTTTAAGAATTGTAAAATTTGCATTTATTGTCCATAATAATAATAATAATAATAATAATTATTATTATTATTATTATTATTATTATATTTAGCTTGCTAATATTGGCTTGTAATTATAATAATGGAACTACAGTATAGTAGCAATCTTTAAATTAACATACCAAACTGTGCAGATATATACTGTAATACTGGTTTAAGAGAATAAAAATTGAATATGAAATTACAAAATAGTTGATTGTGGAGCTTGAAAAGAACATTAAACTCTTTCTGTGTTACACTTAAAAAGTAACGGCACACAGGTTTGGAACGACATGAGGGTATATAGTAAGTAATGACAAGATTTTTATTGTGGGTGAACTATTCCTTAAATTATTCTTAACAGTGGTTTTACTTCCAGTCCAGAACTACTTATTTGTTAAGTCAGTGCAAAACATTAGTGAGAGTTGACAGAAGCACCATTTATGACACTATGATCCTTTGCCAAAAGAAAAAAGGGGGACCACAAGAGTGCAAAGAGAAAAAATGAAAGAAAAATCCACGTGTGTTTCTGACCTTCCCCGGGTGGATGAATCGGATAATCCCATGATCCGTGCGACCTCCTTTTTATTTTTCATGTGTAGCAGGATTGGCTGAGCTCAAGCTTTGCAAGTGCAGCCATAATGGCGGTTTAGATATTACATAATCACCTCAGAGTTGGAGTGAATGTTAAGGGAGGAAGAGAGGGCAGGGCTCTGCAGCTGAAGAAAACAGACTCTCCGATACACTCTTTCAGTGAGACCCGTGAGAACTCTCTTCACTCAAAGGGCCAAAGAACTGATGTCTTCTCCTCAGGGGAAGTCAAACATTAGGCCCTGCCCTCTATCAGTCCCAACACATGTGATATGTATGTGACATTGGCTAGACTCCAGTGAACATTGTACTCAGGTCTCGACATTTCTGTTAAGGAGCACTGATGCCAATTTTTAGAGGGAAAGGTCATTTTTTGAAGACTTCAACATTTATGTTTCACAATACAACGTGTACATGTTGTCTATATTTTTGTCTAGATTTGTCTATATTTTCTGGGATTTTGTGTGATATTCAGTTCACAGCAGAAACAGAAATGATCTTTTCCACTACGAGGGTATATTTGCTAAATTAAATTATTTTTGCTTTAATTTAATTAACAGACTGTCGAAGTGCATGTAGTATTGCCATCGGACTAAATTCACGTATTGTGATGTCTTTTAATGGCCCAGAACTTCATAGGTTTCTTTAGGGCATGATGCCGAATCCACAAGCATCAAATTTATGTACATCTAAGCGTTCATAAAATATAGCCGACGTGGAAAAACTGGGTATTGCTTGATGCCACATCGATCCTAACAAGACCAATCTCATGATTTTTGGCCAAATGTTTAGAAGTTATGAGCAAAACTGACTCCTGGCCAGTAGTTGGCGCTATGCCGAAACGACGCATGTACCTTCAGGTCAGGTTTGTAATGACAGCAGTTATAGCCTACCTTCAACTTTGGCAGGCTCATTGTCAGATTTATTCATGAAATATATATGAACAGTTTGGTCTATCAAAAATATTTGAAGAACTTTTTCCCAGCATTGTCTGAACATGGTCTGCTCCAATTTAGGTGAAAATCTAACTCGATTTCCTAGCACTATTTATGCAATACTTATTACAATGTAATAAATGCACACGCCGCCTCTGAACAGAACGTAAATATACCTAAATGCCACTTCAGATGCAGCCTCTGAAAACAATGTTATGCCTACATTGTTGCCTTAAAGGTTTATATAATAATTTTTTGTTAAATCAATTTTTTTTCTGAAGCTACTTCTATTCATTCATTAATTCATTCATTCAATACTTTTCTTATTTAGCACAATAATTCTTTTAAATTATATTTGTGAATAATGCAATTAGTTTTAATCAATTATTCTGCTCATCAACAGATCTAACTCCAACAAATTATTGTGTCAGCACCCAACCCTAAAGGAAATATGCTGTTATTTATTTATATAGGTCTTAAAAAAAGGTCTTAAAAAGCCTTACATTCATTGACTACACTGCGCAGGTAATTGGAGAAGTCGGGGTCTCAAGAGTCAAACTGTGTTTTTAAAAGTTATAAAAGTGACATGCTGCTTTAAAAGCGCAGTGTTCAGGATACTGAAAAAACAGCTGAATGAAGGAGATTTTTATTCTAATTGTACTACATTAATTCATGAGTTTTGATTGAGGTGTCAGATGTCACCCCAATAATATTCCACGTTCCCACGCAGTCATTTTCACTTGCAAATGCGAAATGCATGAACTGCATCTTTGCACTTTACAGCAATCAGAGCTGTGATTAATGGGACGTATCAGGAATTTTGTGTACCAACATGAGTGTTTTGAAACTAGCCTTTCCTGTCGGACGAGCAGTCTCAGCGATAACTGCCCCTCCACTTGACCAAAAATTCACATGTAACATTAACATATTTTATTTACCACTTATCCACTTGCTGAAAGAAAAAAAAAAATATATATATAAAAAAAGGTCCTGCAGAAGGACTCTTAAATTGTTAGGGGTTTTTAAAATTGCAGTTTTGGTTCTAATAGCTGTGAAATGTTCCGATATTGATTTAGCAAAATTGTTTGTGCACATTAGCAAGTAGTTTAAGGCACTGTTCGGATCAGACCCTTTGCCTCAGGCAAAAGGCTAATGTGATTATAATTTATTAAACACATGGCTCTTACTTGTGTCTGATACTTCAAAGAATTGAGTTTGAGAGGAGCAACTGTATGCCACATGTCAGGTCCAATTTCCCAAAGATTCATTTGGTAGTTTTGGTACATGTTTAGCTTGCGCGAAATGTTTTAAAATATTCCTCTTGAGGAATCTCAGGATGTGTCACCGAGGAGTGTGTGTGCTTGGTTCTGGGAGAAGAGTATTTTTTTAATGTCTTGCTGTGAGGAACGTCTCCCAAAAATCAGTAATAAAAGAGAAGGGAAAATGGCCTCGTATAGAAAATGGGGATTACATGTAGGTTCGGGTGTACCATAGATGAATAAGTACTTTACAAACGAAAGGTACTTTATTTAATTTGACTGATTTAATTTTCAGTTTAGATAACAAATGAATAAGTGTGACAAAGGTGTTAAAATAGCTGGAAAAAAGGCATAGGCATGGGTTGACAGCACAGAATAATTGATTTTTATCAATCTTCAGTTTGATGAACCAATATTGATTCTTAAATCCATCTTTAAATGACATTAAATTCTTAGGTCAGTGTAGTCTGCCCTGTTTCCTGTTGATGCGTGAGCTAAATATTATTTGTAGTGCGCCTCCCATCCAATAATCACAATAACTTTTGTTACTTTTGATATCCTGAGTATCAGCCTTCAAATTCTGTCAGTTTTACAAAATTCAAGCAATACACGTGGTTTTGATGCTTTTTAATGTGGGATGACACACTGTAAAAAAAAAAAAAAAAGTTGAGCCAACTTAAAATTTTAAGGCAGCCAGCTTCAGCAGATTTTTGAGTTTTCTCAACTTGTTGTTTTAAGTTTATACAACAAAAAGTTGAGAATCTCCTACAAAAATAAGTTGAGAGAATTCAAAAATCTGCTGAAGCTGGTTGTCTTAATTTTAAGTTGGCTCAACTTTTTTTATTTTTATTTTTTTTACAGTGCAGTTTGTGTCAATAGAGCATCTGTTCTTGTTTATTACTGCTCATAAAAAATAAACGTAAGTGAACACTAGGGCTGCTCGATTATGACAAAAATCATAATCACGATTATTTTGGTCAATATTGTAATCACGATTATTTAAAACGATTATTAGTGAGCCA
>JAFVLL020020114.1:0-21472 GCA_021397915.2 Tor tambroides | reverse complement strand
GGGTTGTGCGGCATTGATTTTGTCTGGTAGCATTCACGCCCGGAGCTCTGCTATACTTTTCTACCCTGCATGAGCTTGTGTAGACAAATGTCCTGTTTTTTTATTTCTCTGATGCTTTTGAATGGAGTAGTTTCATCCTTCTTTTTTGCATATCAAAACTTTTTGATTTTAACAGTTTTCTTGACCCGTTTATATCTGTGCATCTTGCTATCTTTCTCTTGTCTTTTTCTCACTTCTTACCTTCATTCATTCCTGCTCTCTCTGTGTCTCATCTATGATTTCCTTGAAATCCCTTCTTCCGTTCCTCCCTTTATCTGTACCTTGCTTTCTTGTGTTGAGTAGAGCTGCTGATTGGTATGCTAAACATTCAGCACTGCAGACTTTGAGAGTCTGTCGCTGGCTGAGGCAACGAAGGCCTGCAATTTGATTGACAGGGTGAGCGGTAATAAATGATGCCAGTACTGGCTGGTGAATGAAGCGCTGTAAATAAAGAGTGCAACACACGCGTAGGATCATGGAAGAAGGCAGGTTTGAGAGCAGGTAGATGAGTGCATGCATTAATGCAAGTTTACAGGCTTTAGTGCAGAGAAGGTTAATAGTATAGAGACTTGAGACTCACATAGTCATGCAAGGTCAGACCCTCAGGAACCAGGCATGGAAATACAATTGCATTAATTCAAGTATTCAGTATTATTTTACACTGCACACATAAGCAATGCAGACTGAATTTACACTAACAGCTGTGGGTTTTTGCAGAAAATAAAATTTGTAACAAGTGAGGAAAAGAATTGCTGAAAAAAAAAGAAAAAGAAAAATATGGTAGTGTTTCAGTTAATATAAGGACATAAACTACATATGTAATCAGTATAATCAAAATGGTGTTTAAAATAAAGTGTAGCATTTTGATCACAAGGTGGGCAGAACGTTGAGTGCACTTTGTTGATTGATGTCCTCCCCATAGCTGATCTTTGAGAATGGAGCACACCTCACATTGATCTAATTGGACAGTGGATGTTAAACATCATTTGAAGGGTTTTGAGTACCTTACAAATAGCATAAGTGTGTGTTCATTTGCCTGGGGAGCATGTTCACTTCTCTTTTGTATGGCAGCCCTCCAAATCACCACTTTGCAGTCAACCATAATGAGCACTAAAATCCTGTGGCACCTCCTCAGGCCTGTGTCTGTTTGCATATGCGGTCAATGTATAGAATTTCCTGCTGTTCTTTATACTTATGTCTACTTCCATTCAGCATGAGTATAAATGCTTGGCAAATTCATATATCAAATTATTCACAGTCACACCTCTTATAAAGACAAAACATACTGCTAATTAGCAATCAGCTGAATGTAATTCATCTTTGCAGCTGCATGTTTAATTGTGATTCAGTCTTCAGTCTTTAATATAGACTTCAAAGTTACAGATTAATTATTTGTCCACCCTCATTTTTTTTTCTTTAGTTTTATTTGTAGGATACGCTCATGAAAGTGAGATTCGTGAACTTTTATTCTTTAAACTCTCACTCAAATGGTCTGGAAGCAAGTATGTGAATGTATGTACAATACTTTTGGGTGTGTTTGTGTGCATGTTTGATTAATGCTCTCTGCTCCTGAGGACATTATTCACGGCTGGAATACTGTCAGGCCAGCCAGGGCTAGGAAATGTATGCCAAGGTGTGTCTATGTATGTGTGTGAGTAAATACGCATGCGCCTCCTCTACTATTTTTTTTTTTCAAGCACTTAGTACTAGGAAGCTGTTTATTATGGACCCCGATCTCGTGATTCTGAGTTTTGTGAGAATTGTTATATATTTATAAAGTCAGTTATAAAGTCAGAATTGTGAGATATAAAGTCAGAATTGTGGGATATAAACTTGCAATTGCGACTTTTTTTCTCAGAATTGTGTGATATAAACGTGCAATTTTGAGAAAACTTTTTTTCCCCCTCAGAACTGGACTTTATAACTCACAATTGCGAGTTTATATCTCACAATTCTGAGAAGACAAAGTCAGAATTGCAAGATATAAACTCGCAATTGCGAGAAAGTCAGAATTGCAAAATGCAGACAGTTTATATCTCACAATTCTGACTTTATAACTCGCAACTGCGAGTTTTATATCATGCAATTCTGAGAAAAAAAGTCAGAACTGACAGTTTATATCTTGCAATACTCACAATTTTGAGATTATATCTCACAGTTCTGAGAAGAAAAGTAAGAATTTCAAATTTGTATTACTTAAATCTAAGGGGAAAAAGTCAGAATTGTGAGACAAAAAGTCGCAATTACCTTTTTTTTAATTCAGTGGCGGAAATGGGCTTGTTGTCAAGATTGTTGTTATTTTATTTCTCTGGCTCAAATTTACAGACCAAACAAATCCATTTAGTCAGAAATGCACGCAGCTATACTCAGATTGTATGATATAACATACAATTAAGTAGTGAAAACGATTAATAAAATTCAAAACAATATGCAGTATTTGAACCTAAGTAGTATTTAGAACAAACTTATGAATATTGCACTTCTAGCAACAATTATTTATTTATTTATTTGCTTGCTTACTCACAATACAAATAGCCATTTATGTGTGGTTCTCAAAAGGTCAATAATACCTTTAGTCCCATGGCTTAGACGGCATATCATTTTTCCAAAGCTTTTTGGGTCTAGTCACCTTTTGTGCTCTGTCAAGGCCTTTGCTATTTCTTCCAGATTCATCTGCTACCCACAGGTTTCTCATTGCCATGGGAACTACTGCAACAACCAGAATGCAGTTACTTCTGATTGGTTCATCCATCCTCCCAGAACACTCAATGTAAGTCTGGTATTTTACGGATTTGAATTGTTGATCTTAGCAAGGAGACAAACCTACTGTCGCGCCGCCCAAGTGTCCAGAAATAAAAAAAACAGTGGGTAGCCAGACATATCTCAGGCTCCATGGCTTTACTGTCTTTAAATCCGGCACATTTGTGCTGCTCTGCTTCCTCCATCCACTCCCTGCATGGATATATACAGAGTGCTCTTGTGAAATGTGGAGGTCTGTGGTAGGAAATCACATCCGCAAATCATCAGCCTGAGACTTTGAGCTCCATTAGAGGGGAAGAGCTGGCCGTGATTCACTTTATAAACTCATTAGGCATGTGAACACGGCATACTTTCAATGTTCCTCCGCTCTCTACAAAGACCTTGGACCGTCTATCTAGGCATAATGACAAACTAGGGAGTTGCCATATACCTACCTGTTTATATATCCTTAAAGAGAGCATTTCACAGGCTTGGTTAAGTGCTGATGTTAGTAGGCTGACGAGTAAAGGCAGGAAAAGCACTTTGCCAAGTGCATACTGAGGAAACCATCCATTTACCTGGGTGGAATACAAACACAGGCTTTATTGTTCTCTCTGAATGTCTGGTCGACATCTGGCACATATAAGCACACATGCATGTATAAGCCATACTTTTCCATTTTTCCCTCTCTCTCACTTTCAGTATTCATTTTTCTTTTTTGTACAGAATGACCTGCTGTTTCATGCATTAATGCACCACTAAGCTGGCAGTGAGCATGTTAAGCTGCTTTCAGGCAATGCTTAGAGGGACACAGTGCCTTTTACATGGGTGCCACAGAAGTGGGTGCCAAATATCAGGAAGAGAGACAGATAAAGATGCCATGGATTTGGCATGCTATTTGGATGTGGTTTGTAATGGGGTTTGGATGTGACTGAGGCTAGTTGTCACAAAGCTTTGTCTCAGTAAGGTTTTGAGTCACAAGTCCAGATACATACTGTAAATGTGTGTTTTCTCTAGAGGTGTTTTTTTTTTTTTTCGTTTGTGTTGGTTCACCTATTTCAAAACCTCCTTAAAGGGATAGTTTACCCAAAAATCATTTACTCACCCTCAAGTTATTCCAGCCCTGTATGAGTTGATATTTTGAAGAATGTGTGTGACCAAACAGTTGCTGACTTCCAGAGTGGGTAATTGTGGGTAAACTGTTTGAGTACCCACATCTTTCAAAAATCTTCTTGTGTGTTCAGCAGAAGAAAAAAAAGGTTGCAAACAACTTGAGGATGAGTAATGATGACATAATTTTAATTTTTGGGTGAACTATCCCTTTAAATTAGAAGCAATATTTGTAAATTCAGTGTGCAGAGGTCTGTATAGACTCAGTGGCAGAATGAGATTGCTAATTAATTTTTACCCTACCAAAGTTTGTGCATGCATTAGTATGTATGTGTGTGTGTCTGTGTGTTATATCAGCATAAACATCCTGCTTAAAAGTATTCATAGTGCATGAAGCATGTGCCTGAGAGAACAGCTTTTTATAACCTCATTATAATTCATTTAGCACGTACACATGATTTGAATTTACCCTGTCTTTTGCTGGTGTTGTGCTTTAGTTGATACATTTTTGTCAAGCATGTCCTTCATGAACGTTATGGACTGTAGTTTTTATGCACAAAGATGAGTTTTTTTTTCTGTTTGTCACTGTCTCTTGGTAAAATGCTTTAGAAAGTTATATTCTCATTTTTCTTTCTAGATTGTCAATGTTGTATTACATACGCTTCTGTTGCTATTATGGTGTGTTGCCTGCTTAGGTGTTTGCAATATTAGGTGATACGTCAATATTGTGCCACATCTCTCTTCCTCTGTCTTGGACAGGCAGATATCTTACCTACCTATTTGCGAATTGCCATCCTTTTATCCAGTCAATTTCGTTATTTATAGTTATCATCTTTAGGGGTTTCTGTGAGTGTATCAAGTTTTATGTTCCGGACGGTAACTTTGGACATATTTAGGTATCACCGTATGTAGAGTGTTGGGGAATAACAGTTAAAACCCATGGACCAGGTATGATGAACAAAGACCAGGAGTCAGAGTTGCAATTAATTAAAGAAAAATTTACTGAAGAAAATAGTTTGCAGTTTCATCAGCAGAAGTCAGCTTCAACACTCGCGATGGAGTTCGTAGGCCGCTCTGCTTACAATTCAAAATCCTCCACAATTATACCCTGACAGAGGTTGCTAATTGCGTCAATGCATAAGTCAGCAAAATTCTGATTGGTTCTAAAAACTAGATAAACTTAGACAGTTTCCACATATGGACGTAAGTTTGAAGCATATCTTCTGATGACTATTTTGGTGACGAGTGATCAGAGGTCAGACGCAATACGTTTCTCCAAAGATGTATATCTGGTACGCTGGACATCGGCAGCCGAACGTTTGTCCTGGGACTGTCTGAGCTTCTCCCTGTACAGACAGATACTAACACACATACGCAGAGAAACACTTTTATCTTACTTCAAGGTTGCCTCAGCCCTAAACCTTATCGGGCATGGTCACACACACAATGAGAGCAGCTTCTTAGAGAGTAAAAAGGCAGACTAAAGCCATATTCAACTTATTCTCTAACATGCATAAATGTAACTTTGATTAATAATTATTCAAGAAATATTATAATTAATATTATTATGAAGGCCATTGTAGATCTGCGATCCACTCCTTCAAGAGCTTCAATAATGCATGGTCTTTTCCTGTGAGTAATGGACAGAGGAAGGAAGAGAGAGTGGGGTTCCTTCAGAACAGATTTAAAAGCAACACATTTTTTTTAAAAAAATCATTCATTCATTTATAATACAATAATAAAATTAAATACAATATACAGTATTTAAAACTAAGAAGTATTTAGAACAAACCTGAGAATTATTCATAATGTCCTTTATGTGCTTGATACTCAAAAACTTAAATTTTCCCGACATCCTCAAGGTATTTCGCTGTAGTGAAGAGCAGATGGTGGGTCAGGAGCACCAGCCAATCAGAGGAATTTTGGCTGAGCTCCAGTTTAGAGTAATATGGAAAAGTGAACAGGGTTCTGGGGGAGGTGTAGGCCTTTGCAAGGACATAGTTGTTGTTGTTTTTCTTTTTCTTTTCTTTTCTTTCTTTATTTTTTTTTAAATAGTAGCGGGGTTTTTCTTCATGGCACTGCATAGTCAAGTCAGTATCAAGGAAAGCAAAGCTCATCAGTCTTTCATCAGCCTCATAACATAACTGTAATATTAACAAGACAGTCGATCAATCATGTTTATCCAGCACTTTCTGGCTCAGAAAAAACAAAGAACAGATGATGTGGCTGAGATTAAGAGTATATAAAGCATTTGATGCTAGGAAAAAAATCTTAGCAAAGGACCTAAAATAAGTCTCTTATGTTTACTTGGCTTTATTATTGTATTAAAAATACAGTAAAAACAGTAATGATGTGTAATATTATTACAATTTAATTTAACCATTTTCTATTTTCGTATATTTTAAAATGCAATGTATTCCTGTGATGGCAAATCTGAATTTTCAGCAGTCATTACTCCAGTCTTCAGTGTCAGTTGCATTTGAAATCCATTTGGATGCCCCTGTCGCTTGATGCTTTGAGGAACACAAGTCTGGTGTTGACAAAGAAGCGGGGGGAACTATCATTTTTGAGACCCAACATCCATGTATCTCAGTGGCTGCCAGGCTTTTTCATCTGGGCTTCCTGGCACACTCAGCCTGGATTGCTGTTCACTTACTCTGTGGGTCTTGAGAGACACCAAGCAAATTGGTGCCCAGGCCTGACATTAGCCGACAATGGAATACTTGACGGGATGAAAGAGGAGTTTGGCAGTTGTAAAAAGGGAGAAAAAGGATAGATAAAAGAGAAGTACAATACAGAAAGAAGTGAATTTCTAGTGAAGGGCACCCTACATCCAAGAGATATTTACGATTATAGGCCATTTCTTCTGAAAGAGGGATGACCAAGCTCTTTTCCTCTTCGCAGTAGTGACAGAACAGATGGGCCTCTATTAGAGATTAAATCTATAACATGTATATACACCGATTGCCTGCTTGTCGGCATGGTTCACAAACACCACATGTACTAAACACTACCTGCCTGGGTGAGCTGTGGGAGAATGGCAGCCGGACATTGACCCATCAGTCAAGAGCTACATCAGCAAGTTGACTTTTCCCTTATATCCACTCTCCATTTCCCACTGCTTTTCACTAATGGAGAGATAGGAGGATGAAGGTGAAAAGGAGATGTCTCTGTTAAGCATAGCAGAAAACAAATACCATTGGTTTTCTAGAGCATCATATATAAAGATGTTTAATTTTAAGTGACACTTCAATATGTAAATATCTTTTTCATTTTTATATATTTATTTTTTTAGATTTTAGAATAATAATTCACAAACTAGCAAACCAATGGCCAGATTTATTAACAGGGCAAATTAGCGTTAGAGCGCAATTCCATAAAAGCGCCGATGGGAGGGGGAAATTGATTTACTGTTTACTGACAATGCACACATTAAAGAACACAGACGCAGCCAGATCATTTTCTATAATGACCAGCAAGACTATCAAGACTATCAAGAGCAGCGCAAATTAGCGCCTGCTTTAAGACATGCTTTTTTTGGTCGTTAAATAATGGTGCAAATACCAGTAATTTGACGAGCGCAAAAGTTAGTTAATCGCATTGATTGATTCATTTTAATTCTCTCCTCCCATGAATTTTGTGTCTGAAAGGGAAACTCCTGCAAATGCATATTCAGTAAGGTCAGGCGCAAAAATAATTGTATCCAAGCCTACGTCCCACACTAATTCTTCACTGCGTGTCTTTAGTAAATCCTGACAGTACTATTTTAACTCCAAAATATGGATTGCGCTGGCGCAAGCTGTTAGTAAATCTTGCCCCAAATGGCAGAAATATCAACAAACACAGACATTTTACAATCATTTATGTATATTAAACTAAAATGTTATACATAATTGCAAAAATTGCTTAGTAAATGCATTATTAAAAATGTATCTAGCATTATTTATTTGCAGATGCCACTTAGTTTTGTTTTTATAATGCAATTTACGTGTAGACATTTTAAGTGTGATGTGTTCTAATTGATGATGATGATGATGATGATAGAATTTTAATATTTAATAACTTTAATAACATTTTGTAGTTTCAGGAATATTTTATTATTGCTAATTAAAAATTAATTAGTAATTATATTTATTTAATTATTTATTTGTTTGTTTCTGTGTTCGTTTGTTTAAAGAAAATACATTTCTTAAAACGTCTGGAATCATAAAATTAATTTTACACTCCCAGTTTCTGTGTATAATGTAGTATATATAGTTATAGTCCTGTTATGTTCTGTAATATTATGTTTTTAGGTGGATTTGGAATATAGTGTTGGACAGTGGGGGCTTTCAAATCAAAAGGTTGAGAACCAAACATTTAGCCTTGCATTGAGTCCCACCACCACTGATAAATCAGACATGTTGTCGGGTCTAAGTGATTAGAGAGGCGTTAAAGTGTAGGGCTCAAATTTAGCCAATCAAGTGGGTGGTGAAAAGAGGCACAAGCTTATCCGCGTAACGATATCTTGTCTCTGAAAGACACACTCTGACTCTCTGCCAGGTATTTCATGGCTCTCTTCACCGATGAATATCTGTGGTCGCTACGGTGGTTCTAGAGACAAAGACGCCTCCGTCCCTCTCCTTAAAGATGGTATCTATGGTAACTGCTGGGATCCCACAGCTGTAACAGTGTCGCTATTTTCAGAGTTGGTTAATCAGAACAAATGAAAACATGCTTTGTTATGAGCAGGTAGCGCATGACTTCAAAATGCATTATTTACCTTTCTGGCTTATCTTGGTCTGCTTGTGTCAGCTACATCTTGTCTGGAGGCTCTGAGGCTGAGACACTAGTGAAGAAATGGCTGGACGTGTGTAACGGATAGGCAAGATGTAGATTAGAGAGGTCTAAGAATATTTCAGGCGCTTTAAAGCGTTTATAGCATTTCTTCACCATGGTTACATTTAAAAATTGCAAGAGTGGGAATGGATTTATGTGTAAAAAAACCTGGGTTTGGTGCTGCGCTAGAATTTAGAGAGATGAGCCTGCATCGAAAAGAAAAGAACTGTTGATGACATTTTTATCTAAAAATGTATATTTATTTATTTATTTGTTTTAATGATTTTTAGTTTTGAGTTATTTCATTTTTTTGTTTTATTTTTTATTTTTTTGCTTTTTATTTATTTTATGTTATTTTATTCAATAGTTTTTGTTTTTTGTTTTATTGTATTAAGTTGTATCGGTGTATAATTGGTACCTTTGTTTACCCAACCGTAGAGTATGGCATCTACGGCACCAGCTGAATCTCTTTTGTAGCTTTACGTGCTATTCCCACTGTCTGACCCTTCTTCACAAGAAACATAATTTCAGTGCACATCATTATTCACAGGCTGACCTTTGGTTTCATTTTAACACAGCTCTGAAGGGCCCTCTGACACTTTCCGCTGCAGTCCCATCAAATTTGCAAAAGAACGACATTGATTTTCTAAACACACTCTGAAAGACTATCTGGAATTGAAAGTCAGTGTTTGCCATCAACATATCACAAAATAGAGCCTGCCTCTCTTTTCAGTTAACAAAAATGTGTTGGTTAAAAATCTCCTCACATGAGTTAATTGCAATGTTGGCGCACATTGGGCGGATGTATTGAGCCAGAAAACACTTGACGTCTCTCTCTCTCTCTTCCCTTCTTTCATTCCCTCCATCTTTTGCATTCGGATTGCTCAGCTGACATGAAACAAATGACTGCGAGTTGAGATCTGGGTGCAGCTGAGCCACTGTAGATTGATTTAAAGTGAATTGCTTTCATTTCTACACTGACGATACGTCGCTCCTCGTAAACAAACTTCTCTGGAGAGGAAATGAGAAAATTGTAATCAATGCTGGAGTACCCGCAAGCAGACATTCATTCCTTTGGATTAGGGCAGTTAGAAGAAATTAGACCTCAGGACAAACATCAGGAGAAAATATCTCAGTGGGAAGCAGTTTAGCGGGGCTGCGCTAACGTTTTATTGAATGCCGCTTATTGCCTGTGACTTGAGGTGACGGACACTCCTCGTGCATCTGGCTGAAAGGCCGTTTTTATGTCTGATAAACGTTGGTGCATTCACCCTTGTGGAGGGAAAAACAGAGCCATACTTGTCTTGCAGAGACAGACCATTACTCCCTCATTGTTTGCTGAGGTTGTGTGTTGTAAATAATACACACCGGCTTTGTGGCATCTTCAATTTTTTTTACACAAAGTCGCCATTGCCAGTGAGAACTGGAATCAGTTGTAATAAACCAATGAACTGTACTGGCATGACCTTGGATATCTTGCCTAAAGTTTCCTCTAAAGGCTGTGCACTGAAAAAAAACAAACAAAAAAAAAAACAAATATATAAACACTTGTTTTTCACTTACAACTTGCTAGTAAATTTCACAAATAATTACAAGTAAGACCTTCAATTAAATGTGATTTTTTTTTTTTTAAGTAGAACTTCTGAAATAGTAGAAATGTACTTCATTAATCCTTGAAATTTTGAAAAATAAAAGTGTGCAATGATCAGTGAAGAAAATATAGATAATATTGGTTTGGCTAGTTTTGAAGATTTGCTTTTTTTAGAGGTGTTTTGGGCATGTAATCTGTGTCCAGCTTAAACCATTTAAGACCAACAGACCATCTTTGGTGGTTTAAGATGTTGTGTTTTCCCTCAGGATTCTTTATGCAATGGAAATTACGTAAAGGTGTAGTTTACGCAAATAAAGAAAATTCACCAGTAATTATTTACCCTAATGTCATTTTAAGCCTGTATGACTTTCTTATGCAAAACACAGAAGAAGTTTTTTGTGTGTGTGTGTGTGTGTGTGTGTGTGTGTGTGCGCGTTTTTGTGACAAATGAGGACACAAATTTGTATAATGACGTGGGTATAACGTAGGTATTACAAGGAGAAGGTGACTTATGAGGACATTGACCCATGTCCCCATTTTTCAAAAGGCTTATAAATCATACAGAATGAGTTTTTTGGAGAAATTAAAAATGCACAAAATTTCCTGTAAGGGGTAGGGTTAGGTGTAAGATGATAGAAAATACAGTTTGTACAGTATAAAAACCATTATGCCTATGGAATGTCCCCACAATTCACAAAAAAACAAACAAACGTGTGTGTGTGTGTGTGTGTGTGTGTGTCTGTGTTTGTTTGGTCCATACAATTAAAATCAGTGGGGTCCAATGTTGTTTTTAACCTACTTGTCTTTCATTGTGTGGACAAAAACAGTTGAAACACTTTTCAAAATATTTTGTGTTCCAAAGAAGAAAGAAGAAAGTCTTAGGTTTGGAATGACGGAGATGAGTAAATGAGTAAATTCTTTTTTGGGTCAACTATCCCTTTAAGTCGCATTCATTCATTCTAGACATTACCAAATCCATTCTATGTATTTATTCCTAAACACTAAGAGTTTTCTTTCTCCATATTTTCATCATAATGTGTTTTTTGTCATGGTGGCCTAAGCTAACCTCCTAACACTCTGTCCATATAGAATGTTATGTCTTCCCATGCCGTAATTTTACCTCTGAGTTTATCACTGGTGACTCCAGCTCAGACGTTAACGCAGGGATTCATCTGCTGGCTGCCCGTAAATCAGCAGAGTGCTGGTGTCTACATCCTTATCTCTTCCAACAGTACTCTGGGGAGGGCCCAAAGGCCGAGAAATAGATTAGCAAGCAGCTCTAAAAGCAATCTCTCCTAGCTTCTCTTGATGGTGTTGCCAGCTTGGGTTTGTCTTGGACTCTGGAATGCAATTACACCAGATTTGGCATTATGTACCTTCTTTTATGGTGATAAATACCCTAGATGTTACATGTTGCCTCTAAATAGCCCTTGTGTGAAAGAAGTGCTGTCTGAGTTTTCCTTTCCTTTATGTCTTTTTAGCAGCAGAATTGCACCCTAGCTTAAAATTTACATTTCAGTTGCCTTCCATTTGTATATTTCACAATTAAGTGCATCGCTCATACGCAGCAGAAAAACTAAAGTAGCACCAAGAGTATTTAACAAGTATAGCCCTGGACTAGCAGAGCGAGCAATGCATAGACCTTAGTCAGTGTAGCACCATATTTAATTTCTGACAGGAATGAAAAAGAGGCTGTGAGGAATAGAAGTACAGTGTGTTTAATGGACTGTACTGTTGTTTAACAACACACCAAACAGTGGTCTGTGACCTTTATACAGCTCATGCCACTGTAAACACTGGAGGTCTATCCCTCACAGCCTTGTTTTCATTCATGTTAATATTCAATATGGTGTTTAGTTGCACTGGCTATTGATTTACCAGTTGTCTGGTATTTTACTTAATACACTGGGGTACAATAATGAATTTCATTGTACTGAAATGAATGAATTTATTGTTATAAGACAAAAGGTTAAAGGGATAGTTCACCCAAAAATGAAAATTACCACATGATTTGCTCACCCTCAAACCATCATGAATTTAACCCCTGGAGCCATGTGGAGTGCTTTTTATGATGGATGGATGCACTTTATTGGACTTCAAAGTCTTGACCACCATTCACTGCCATTATAAAGCTTGGAAGAGCCAGGATATTTTCTAATATAACTCCGACTGTAATTGTCCGAAAGAAGAAAGTCATATACACCTAGGATGGCTTGAGGGGGAGTAAATCATGGGGTAATTTTCATTTTTGAGTGAACTATACTTTTAAAGGCATCCAATCAATAGCCATATAGTCACTGTTTACCTCAGAACCCATAAACTGTTTTCTTAACTTTGTTTGAATTATACTTTCTAATACGTACCTCATATTTTCTTTAAAAAAATATTGAAAAATCTAAATGGCCATTAACAAATGGCAAAAGGATGTTTTTTGGGGGTTGTAGTGAAGTAGCATTAGCATCATCCAGGACAAATTTACTCCCTTCCAGGTGGACATGTGTCTTTCTGACAAACAGCAATTCGCCAGCAGTGCTGAGTGGTTTGATTAGGAGATAACTTACTCTGCAATTCAAATCATCTTCCTTCTGGGAAGCAGAAGAAGCACTAATTCAATTCTCTCACCTTTACTTATTAATTTGCGTTCAATTTTTAAACAAGTTTGAGCATCTCATGTTTATTGATGCCACATTTTTTGACTCATCAGAGTAAGAGAATTAAACAGTGCAAACTCATAAGACCCATTAAGCACTGATCAAAAATAAAAGAAAGTGTTTTAACAGTACCTCATTTTGCTGATGCAAATTGGAGTAAACTGTCTCCTTTTGTGCTGTGCAGTATATAAAGATGTATATTTGCATTTGGCACTGGTGTAGAAAGATTTATTATTTTTCCAATGGTTGTTTTCCTTTTTTTTTTATTGGGTTGAGGCAGAATTTTTTCATGCACACACGCATTTTGACCCCATCTTGCTGAGTCTCACCCTCAAATGGCCAGGCAGTCTGGGCTCAAATGAGATTAATACACACAACTAGATGACAGGAGTGGCAGAAGTGAAATGTGAGGATGTGGATTCACCATTAGGAGTAATTTGTGCAAGATTACAGCCATAGGAAACCTTGGTGCAGATGGGCTTTTAATGGTCGTGTGTCAGTCATTATAGAAATGACAGCTCAAAAGAAAGAGCGACTGCTAATTCATATTCTCAGTCAAAAGTAGCTTTTGAATGGCTGTTAATGGCTGCATAGACCACAAATTAATACTTTAGGTGAAGCACTAATGGTCACTTGTCAAACATAAAATTCATAAACTATTTATACAAATGAGGAAAATTTGGGATTTGGGACTCACTTTGTATATGCTGTAAACAACTAATATCATTTTAGTAACATGGTTAGACAACTTTAACAATTGTGTGTAACAAGAAAGTGAACAGAACATGTTTGTTTTGTTTTGTAAGCGCAAGAATGATATTTAATGGAGTGATTGATTTGTCAAAATTGAATTAATGACACCTCATTTAGTACCAACAGCAATAGAGTTATTCACCATCTGTTCCAACTCCAATTTCTGATCGACTCAAATGAAAGTCAGAGAATATATTTAAATGTTGTGACCAAGGCTGTTTCGGTGAGTGTTATCATGTTAAAATATAATTTGTGATTTCAACATGTTTGCAAACAAACCAGAGAACATGTCCACCTTCATCCCATTCACACATTTCCTGCCATAATGACAGTGATTTCACAGTCAACAAGTGTAATTGAGGACATTAAAAAAATCTGCTATTGATTGATGCTTGTTTTTTCCTCTGTGTGCACTTCAATTTGATATTAAACAGCAAAACTGAAGCCCCATTTAGATGGTAATTGCTTTATATGGTGACATCATTCAGTTTCAGCATTTACAGATGCTAGTCAGTGATTTTATTGCTGTCCAGATAGAAAATGTCTGTGTTTTTCTCCCACCACCCAGGAGAAAATTTCCAGCCAAATTGCCTACTGTTTTATGACAAGCATGTGGTAATTTAATGCCTGTCGAAATTGTCATTTATTAGTTTCCATGGAGGAATTTATCATTTTTAAATCTGTTTTGACCACTGCTAGGTCCCGCATGGCTGCTGTTTGACATTTTTGCAGGTAATGAGCATTTGGACATTAGATGCTTGTTTCAGAGAACTTAGAAGCAATGGCCATGTATGAAATTCATGAGTCAGTTCTGAACCTGTGTTGGTTGAAGTCTTACCTTTAGACACATTGTGGTGTGTTGTGGCCGTTAACATGAATCCAAATAGTTAAGTAAGTATGGGTCACTGTTGTGTCCAAAGTAGAATTAGCAAATAGAGTACAAATTAAAGATGGCTTTTTTTTTTTCTATAAACCACCTTCGTTTTCCAGAATTCTGTGGTTGCATGTGGTTTTCAGTATTATAACTATATAAACTTGTGTGTATATAAAATTAGATTAAGCATTTAATAGAATCAGAAAATCAATATCGAATAACCACAGCAGCTGCAATACGATCCATGTTTTAATAATTATGTTCCTTGTCACCGCGCAAATAAATTTCTGTCTGGATACATGAGCTTTGTCATGGAGAAACAATGCAAATGTTCTTTTACAGATGTTACCCTGAAGGTGAGTTCATATTTACGTTTGTTCGTAGAGTTTTTGCAGAGGAAATCCATTGATCTGGAATTTCTTGTGAGGACGAAAGATTTCCCAGTACTGATTTTGCAACGAGTGCAAGTTGATGATTTGAATTCACCACACTGACTAAGAGAAAGCTGCTTGGTTTGTAAGTGACTTCTGTGTGTGCTGTGCTTCATACATTGGAACATTATTGACAATAAATAATGGACTTTTTTGCCTGTAAAAAAATTCACTAATTTAGTTACACCTTGAGAAACAATTACAGGATTTATGGTATCGTGTATTAGATCCCTCCTGTAGTAGCGAGTCCCATTATATGTCTGCAGTGGGTAGCTTTAAGAACACTGTTTTTCATTCCAACACTCATGGTATTTGACAACCCAAAGCCCACATATAACTGGCCAAGCTTATTGTGTTCCCTTATTAGCAGTAGATCCTGTTGTTGGGTGATTCAAGCAGATTGAGTAGATATCTTCAAAACCCACCTGAGATGAGCTGTAACAAGTTTCTGTTGGGTGATTTTTAAAGTCTTTGAGTTACAGCACCTTGTCTTTATAAATCCCTTGTGTTCCAGATTCACCTTGACAGGCCGTATCTTGTGACATTCAGATCTTGTAGAGTGTGCTTTAGTATGGCCCACCATGTCTTCTATAGAAGTGTCAGTAAGGAAGCGAGACCTGTCACACATGTGTATGTATGTGCGCACACTCACTCTCACTCAATCTCAGTATAGTCCTCAGGGCAGCGCTGCACAGAAATAAACTTTCTGTGCACCACTGCCAGGAGTAGCGGTGGGAAGTACGCTAGAATGATCACAACATTTCTTCATCACTCTCCTTTCAAAATCATTCCTTCCATTAAATAACAATCTGTTATTGCAGTATTATTATTATTTATTTATATTATAGTTTTTGTGCAGCTCAAATAAGCCAACCCAACAAAGGCAGTGATAAAACCAGTGGGTGGGGAACTCATTTGGGCCACATTGTCCAGACTATTACATTAAGCAGACCGAGAACAATGAGAACCTGATTTATCACCCCAAATGGTATTCTGAGGTAGAATTACATATAACAGCCATAATAGGAAGAAGTAGGCTGCCACAACTAACACGCAACATGGAGGATAAAATTGATACAGGATTGGACCTATTATAAAAAAAGTACTTTTAAGGAAAACAGTGAGACAACAGCAGATGCACTATGAAAAAACAATGAGAAATGGGAAACTGAGATCATCAGACAAATCTTTTTGAATAAGTATACACAGCATTAGATTAGTCCCTTCATCTGTGAAAAGTGTAATAATAAATTATTATAACAGATTGCAGACATTCTGAATATCAGTGTTAGTGAATATCCATGCCTGCACTTGCCGGGTGCAAATTAAAAAAATATATATATATATATTTCCAAGCAGTATTCCGTTGTCCATTTCTCTTGAAATCTACACACACACACACACACACACACACATATATATATATATATAAATATATATATATATAAAATATGAATATGAAAAAAATGCGGGGGGGGGGTATTTTTTTTAACCCTTTTTTCCCCTTTTTTTCATAAAGATTACACATAAGCATTGCTTGGTTATTAGTAAACTACAATATGGTTGTATGCTTTTAATGTTGTAGAACCGGTTGCTCACTGGACAAGATAAAATGCACGGCACCCACATATCACTAGATGTCATTCTAAAATGAAAAGCTGAAGCTCAAGGCGGAATCTAATCAATATACAGGCAAAGTTCAGTTTATGAAAAAATGGTGCAGTGAGCAGCCTCTAGAGTGATCAGGTGGGCCAGTTACAGGACTTGTGTATTATTTGTGCATGTTCTCATGCTCAGGATAGATAGATAGTTTGCTTGTTTGTTTATTTATTTAATTTTGTCTTAAGTTAACCTGAGATGTCTACCGCCGACGTTTACCCTGGGATGTCTGCTGGCAATGTTTACCCAAAGCTTCTACTGGTGACACACAAATCTATACTCTAGCGTGTCTACTGGTGTTGTTTGCTGAGTCGGACAATGTCTTGCCCCTTTTGAACACTATCACTTGGGACTAAGATCTTTAGTGCTCCACTAACCAGATAGACTCCAGACAATGCCTTTGAATATGCTTTTTTACGGCATAAGACCTCATATCAATCAAAGAAAATCCTCCAGACAAAACAGCAGTTTTCATAGAATAGGTGCATGGCAAAGATGACATCCTTCCTTCACATTCCAATAAGGTAAACAGAGAGACAAGTGGATTATTTTAATCTCTTTTTCTTATTTTTATTTTTTTATTTATGATGATCTACAGTATGTAATATACTTTTTGCCTTCAAATTATTTGAAAGCAGATGAGCAGAGGATGCTAAACACATTGTGCTGGGTTACCTGGAGTTCAGCATTTTTTTTTTTTTTTTTGGTGGAAATCCTCAAATCTCCTTGGTATTATTGAATTATTACAAGGCGAACTTAGAAGTTATCTCTTTCCCCTGTCTCCCTCAACATCTTAAATGCTTATTTCATCACTCAAGTATGTTCAGTTTTTTCTTCATATAGTGCAACGCATCAAAAACCTTTGTGCAGCCCTCAGACATTTTATTTTCTACAGTGGATGGTGTGCTAATAGAAATAACTAAATGCAGTAATCAGCATTTAATTGTTTTTCTACCAATATTTATTCCCCCCTATTAGATGTTAAATTACATTGCTGTTCCAATACAAAGTGTATACATTCCTGAAAATGATATTGGATAAACAAAGGATTGACTATGCCTGCGATAATTGCTGTGACCCAGTCAGAATGCTACTGTAAGTCTGTCTTCATAATGCTAGTATACCTTTGGAAAGGGTGTCAAATGTATGTATTTATTTATTTATTTATTATAGACAGACATGGATGGATTTGTCTTTGTGTTCAAACCTGTGACCCCAGTAGGATACTTCCATAGCAGCATAGCTCTATCTGTCTGTAAAGTCCAGTGATTTTCCAGCCTTTTCATCAGGGTCCACTCACAGTGTAGCCCACACACCACTAGATCTGCTGCTCCAGATATAGAGCCAGATGCGAATGTCTATAGTGTATACAGTAAGTGAATTGGGAGAGTGAGCCTGACAGTCCATAAGCCCCACTGCATGCTTTTAATTTGAGATAAATGCACAAAAATAAATACCCTGCAAGGTTTGAAGTCATTTCTCAGCCATTTTCATGTTCTCCTTCATTGTCCCTCTTTAAAGTATTTGTCCATAAGGGCCATTTACACAAAATGCATTCTTGCATTCCATCTGTGCTGTTTTATAAAGTTTAAGTAGGTATTTAGGTCTACATAGGTAGCAACTCTGCATAGCACAAAGACACAACTCATTCCAATAGAGTTTAATGCTAGCAAGTTGCTAAACTAAGACTGTGATGCCCTGTATGCAATAATTTATACAGTATTTGATTATGTCCTTTGTGAATGGTCCTTGTTATCAGTTTCCATTCAATACTGTAGATCACTGGGATGGAGTTAAGAGGTAAACCATTCCAGTGCCACTCATACACATAATGGCAGATGCATTTTTTACACTAATCCATCTTCAGACCCCCATTAAATGTAATTTTACAGACAATACTTGGATGGGTTTGCTTTATTCAGGGCTATTCAGCTTAAGATGGCTCCCTGGTTGGGTGTCTGGCTCACCCCCAAATCCATTGCCTTGACAACAGTAACTCACACCAGTCACAGAATGTCTGCCAAGCTAAACTCAAATAAATAAAAGCTACTAGCAGGGACACCACAGGAGTATTCCATCTGTGTTTTGTTAATTGATACTCTTAGTTAGTGAGGATCAACAATGGTATGACCACATCTTCCCCACCTTGAGCCCAGTCTTGGACCAGTTTCAATAACTGTACAGAGTCAGGTTTAGTGTCTATATGTCTCTCCTGTCTGAGGGCTACTTTCTTGGAGTCTCTCTCAAAAAGAGCCATTTTTAATTCATATAATCTTTGGCACCTTATTACCTCGAAAAGTGTTAACAGTAATGTTCCCTGCTCCTCAACTGAAAGAAACTCATTTTACGCAAGTTTTGTGACTTCCTCTCATTAATGGAGTAGTCTTGAGTACATCCTGGGGGTTTTGTTATACAATGAAACATGGGCATTATATTGAAGTGCTGATTGGTTTGTAGGGGATGCTTGTACCTGTCACTCAGACAAATGACTTGTCTCCTCCGGATCAGCCTGATGCGCATTATAGCCCATTCGCTGCATCTGATAATGCCCTTGAAACTGCCAGCCATCAGCTTTAATGTGGCGTGCGAAAAACGAGCAGGCATTTGAGTGCGTGTTTGTACGTGTTTATGTATTATTGTAAATGTTTTTTGGAGGGGTGTGTAGATCCGAAAGGTCTGGGGAGTGGGAAGGTTCTGTAGAAATATGTTGTGACAAACGCTTTCATGCAGAACCGGTTGTTTTGTGTGCGAAACACACCGACGTGACAGATTCTTTGAGCTGTGGGTCACGATTAGGCCAACTGTCTAATAAACCGTAATCACACACGAGGAGCTCAAGGAGTCACAATATTCCTAATGCTGTCGTTTATAGACTGGGTTGAGGTCACTGACTGACACGGGGGCTGTTCACCAGCGGGAGATTATGGGAGTCATTTACCTTGAGCTTGACAGTGCCAGTGGTTTAACCTAAAGCCTCCAATCCAATTAGAGTCGGATGCTCAGCCTAGATCTGCCACGCACAGACCTCTCGGTGACCTACATATTATAGGCTGTGTGGGGTTATGTTCATTTTAAATCTAATGTGATTAAATGCATCTACGGCATACAGGACTAATTGCAGGTGGGTTTGAGCAGTTGCCAGCCGTTCTGCATAAGAGAGCAGTTGCTGGCTCCACAGCAGTTGTCTGTCTTAAATAGTTGCTTTCACATGCAGTTCTTTTTTTAAACAGGAGTAACATTGTGTTCTGTAACTAACTCCTTTGAAGTTTGAGAACTTACACATTTTGTATTTCAATTGCTTGTAAAGCTGATGTATGAATTGGATGGTTGAGAGTCACAACTGCTAGCAAATACAGCTGTCATTCCTAAACATTGACAGTGTGAGGGTGTTTCTTCATGCATTTTTGTCTTCAAGAAGTTTTTTTTTCTTCTTTTTTTTTGAAGGTCACCTTAAAATTCAGTTGGAAACATTGGAATCAACACCTTCATAATTTGTTTTTGCCACTTTTCAAAGTAGCAAAGCTTGTCCCAGAGCCAAACTTTAAATCTTAAAATGTGAAAATCCATCAGATAGACATAAATTGCATTTTAAAACTATGATAATCTAAACAAAGCATGAAATAATGATAAATTTCAAGTATTTGTGTCAAACTGATTCATCAGTTGTTTGTTAAAATGACCGATAGTCATTTCCACCACACCAAACAATTTCACTCCAAACAAAGTTATTTGTTTATTTGTAAAATATTAATAAAAGTTTGCATACTTGTTTACAAATGATATTATTAATTTATTTATTTATCCATCCATTCATCCATCCAACCAACCACCTTTTAATTTTGTCAAATCATGCCAAAAAAAAGTGAAATTGCATAACAATTTGAAATGTGGTAGAAATTTTCATTACTTTTGGAAAAAAGTATGTATATCAACTGTAAGTGTGATAAAATCTGAAAACAGAGTGTATTTTTTTTTTGTAAGTCCACATGGTCAAAAACGCTCAAAAGTCAAACAACTGCAAACAATGGATCTTGAAATTACTTTCAGGATCTGTTGGTGATTACACATTTGTAAACCAAAATGTGAAATTTGTAGACTTTTTCATAATGTCTTCAAAGTCAGTGCAGCTACATAGTCTAAAGTGATAAATGAAGTGCAGAAGCATTTGTTGTGTTTCCATGTGTTGTAATCTTCAGCTTTTTGTGCTCTTCAACTTCTTGCATCTGCCTACCTTATAGCCCCACTGACCTTACACCCTGCCTCTTATTTCTTTTATTTGTACCTTTCAGGTTTATGTTGACCTTTTGAAGAGTGTCTAAAATGTCAGCAGCGCGTAGACTGTCTGCAGTCTCAGTATATAGTGGCATTTCCGCAGTTAGATGGTATTGGGGACTGTGCTGTTGCCGGCTATTTCAATTTTAACTGCTGTGATTGAGCTTAAGGGAGGTTTTTTCCACTCCTTTCTTTTCTGTCCCTCTCCAGCCAACGGTCTTGCTGTCTTTCTGAATTTTTTGGGAAAAAAGGCCTCTTCAAAATTTTAGTCCTTGCAAGCAACAATGGATCTAAGCTTTTCATTTATTGGCACAGCAGTCTATAAAGGCTGAGGCATTTTTGGTCTTTTGTAAAGTGTTCACATGGATGAGTAGACCTGAACCCTCCAACCCCTGGCCCTAATTTCTCTGAAACTAGACAATTTCTTTTGAAGCAGAAAATGTGAAGCATGGCTGTGTCCATCTGGCGGGTATCTGTCAGCGCTTGACATGTTTACATCGAGACATGATTTAGAGAATCCTGAGTTTGTTTGGCT
>JAFVLL020020112.1:0-10896 GCA_021397915.2 Tor tambroides | reverse complement strand
ATCAGCTGTGTCAGTGCAATGGGTTATGGGAACTGTAGTCCAGTGTGCTGTGGTGTAAGAGTCCGAGTGGTGAGTGAGTGACATCTGGTGGCGAGGAAACGGAAGAGCATGGCCAGGATTCGTGACACATAGCTTGGTTCAAAATACATGTAATTTGCATAAATCTAATTAATAATTCTTTATTAAAATCAAATAAAATGTTAATGATTTAAATGAGCAAAATTTAATTGGGGCCATAATTATTTGTATTCAGTGTATGAGTATCTGCTTTATACAAAGAAACCTCTCAGATTAAGCTTTCTGTTCACTGTATATGATGTATTTAAGGTGAATTGTCTGTGTATAAAATTTAACACAATTATAAGGACACCTTGAGTGTGTGATTTTTATTTTTATTTTTTTTATTTTTTGCACATTCAGTTGTTCCTGAATATATATATATATTTTTTTATATATATATAAATTTTAGAAACATTTTTGTTGAGCTGAGGGGTGTGATAACTGTCAGCTTGAAAGTTTTTGCAATATGTCCTAAAGAAAGTGAAGGTTAAAGAAATAGTTCACCCAAAATTGAAGAGATGCTGAAAATTCACTCTCGGTCCATCCAAGATGAGTTTTTCTTCATCGAAAACAGAAATGTAGCATTACATCACTTACTTGCCTATAGATCCTCTGCAGTGAATGGGTGCCGTCAGAATGAGTCCAAACAGCTGGAAAAAAAAATCACAACATGACTCCTGTTCATCAATGAATGTCATGTAAACTGAAAAGCTCTGTGTTTGTAATAGACAAATCATCATTAAAATCATCACCTGTTAGTGCTGAAAGAGGAGAGTCAAGAACTGAATGAAATAGAAGAGAAAGATGAGAATCTTGATTTTATGACTGGAGGAAAATCCCCAAAAACTAAAAATACTTCAAGAAAAAAAGCTCAAAAGAAAGCAACTAAGAGTTATTTCACCTGCTTTCAGTGTGGAAAGAGTTTCAATCAACATGGAAACCTTGAAGTACACATGAGAGTTCACAATGAAGAGAGCTCTTTCACCTGTCAACAGTGTGGAAAGAGTTTTACTGAGAAAGGAAGCCTTGAAGTCCACATGAGAATTCACACTAGAGAGAATCTTCTCACGTGCCAACAGTGTGGAAAGAGTTTTACTCAAAAAGGAACTCTTAAAAGCCATATGAGAATTCACACTGGAGAGAAGCCTTTCACATGCAAACTGTGTGGAAAGAGCTTCATTCGAGAACTAAACCTTAGATATCACATGAACAATCACACCGGAGAGAAGCCATTCACATGTAATCAGTGTGAAAAGAGTTTCACACGGAAAACGGGTCTAAATAGCCACATGAGAATTCATTCAAGAAAAAACTGTTTTAAATGTAATCAGTGTGGAATCAGTTTCCCAGACATGGATAGTCATAACAGACATGTAGTAATTCACTCTGGAGAGAAGCCTTTCATATGCCAGCAGTGTGGAAGGGGTTTCAAATTCAATAAAAACCTTAAGACGCACATGAGAATCCACACTGGAGAGAAGCCTTTCACGTGCCATCACTGTGGAAAGTGTTTCGGTCATAAAGTAAGCCTTAAGACTCACTTAAGACTTCACACCGGAGAGAAGCCTTACACATGCTCTCTGTGCAGAAAGAGTTTCACATATAAATCAACCCTTAATGCCCACATGAGAAGTCACACTGGAGAGAGCCCTTACACCTGCAAACTGTGTGGGAAGAGCTTCTCACAAAAAGGAAATCTACAGACACACATGAGAATTCATACTGGGGAGAAGCCGTTCATATGTGGTCAGTGTGGAAAGAATTTCAGATGTAAAGTAACCCTTATTTACCATATGAGGATTCATTCAAGAGAGAACTGTTTTATATGTCAACAGTGTGGAATGAAGTTCATAGACAGTAAACACCTTAAAGATCACGTAATAACTCACATCGGAGAGAAGCCTTTCTTGTGCCATCACTGTGGAAAGAGTTTCACACTTAAAGGAAACCTCAAGACTCACATGAGACTTCACACAGGAGAAAAGCCTTTCGCGTGCAAACAGTGTGGAAAGAAATTCAGACATAATGTAAGCCTCCAGACTCACTTGAGACTTCACACTGGAGAGAAGCCTTTCTCATGTCTTGAGTGTGAGAAGAGTTTCACATACCAAAGAGATCTGAAGCGCCATTTGCAAACTCATTCTGGAAATAAATTGCAGTCTGACAAGAAGTTGTTAAAAAGGGGACATTTGAAAAATCCCCTGCCCATTCACTCTGGTGGAAGGCGACTTAATTGTGATCAGTGTAATAAAACATTTCTTTTGCCATCACACTTAAAGATACACCAGAAAAGTCATGCAGATGTGAGACCCTATTTGTGTTCCTTGTGTGGAAAGAGTTTTAAATGGCTCAGAAATTTAAAATGGCACCAGAAAGTACGTGTCTGTGTGAAATCAAGGCTACGTTCACACCACAGCTGAATGTGGCCATATCAGAATTTTCTGCTAAAATATGATTCCTTTCCTGTAATTTCAAATATTGGTCAATTATGGTAGGCATCCTCTTTCCACTGTATAGCAGCGTCTCTCCAAACATTTGTTTTAATAACTCAGAATTTTGCCACTGGCCATTTTCGTTGTCCTCTCTTTTTGTAGATTGTAGAAGCACAAATATACATTTGCATGCTCTCTTTTCATCTTTCTCAATTTATTTTCCATGTTCGTTCTTATTATATTACCCATTTTCTTTGCTCTTACAGTTTCTTTTGTTTTTGTTTTTTTTTTTTTTTTTTTTTTTTCTTTATTTAGTCTTAAGATTGTGTTAAATAAGTTAAAGATAAGAAGGCATGTGTCCATTTCCAGTGTTTCAGCTGTTTGGTGTAACACTGACAGTCTGACTGAACATTGAGAATTGAGAAAGACAAAATTAAGATTATTCAATAGACATCTGCTTCCTGCTTTTCCACTGCCTCTGTCTGCCTGTACGACTGTATTTCTAACGACTGAGGCTGAATAACATTTTTCATCTTATTAACAAGCTGGTCGCTTCTCATTACTTATGTGTGCATCCATGTTTCCTTTCCTTGCTTCCTTTTGTTGCGTCTTAGCTTCACCCCCCTCAGGATGCAAGGATGAGAAGGATGCAGGAAAGAAAACGAGGATGGAGGAATCAAAGGAAAGCTTATTTGTACATTGGGATATTCTTGATCAATCAAGTGACACTTGAAACCGTCATCAGCTGCACTCAAGGGATCTGTCGTTATGTTGTTAAAGTTTGGTTAAGACATTCATAATATTAATAAAGCAAGATGAAAGCAAAGATAAAGCAAGATGTTGAAATATATGAGATGTATGGTTTGTTTAACCTGCAAGGGTAAAACATAAAATCAAATTATGACAGATGTGAAGGGGGAGGATAATTTGCCTCAGGTTTTCAGACAAGGCAAGGCAAGTTTATTTAGATAGCACATTTCATACACAATGGTAATTCAAAGTGATTTACTTAAAAGGAATTAAACTGATTATGAAAAAATAATCACAACAATAAAACAAGGATTTTAAAAACTTTTAAAATAATTTAAAAATTGGTTTAAAATGAATTAAAACAGTTAAGAATACAACCCGAACTCCGGAAATGTTGGGATGTTTTTTAAACTTAATAAAATGAAAACTAAAAGACTTTCAAATCACATGAGCCAATATTTTATTCACAATAGAACACAGAGAACATAAATGTTTAAACGGAGAAATTTTACAGTTTTATCCACAAAATGAGCTCATTTCAAATTTGATGCCTGCTACAGGTCTCAAAGTTAGCACGGGGGCAACAAAGGGCTGAAAAAGCAAGACATTTTTAAAAGATTCAGCTGGGAGAACATCTAGCAACTAATTAAGTTAATTGACATCAGGTCTGTAACATGATTAGCTATAAAAGGGATGTCTTAGAGAGGCAGAGTCTCTCAGAAGATGGGCAGAGGCTCTCCATTCTGTGAAAGAGTGCGTAAAAAGACTGTGGAATACTTTAAAAACAATGTTCCTCAACGTCAAATTGCAAAGGCTTTGCAAATCATCATCTATAGTGCATAACATCATCAAAAGTTTCAGAGAAACTGGAGAAATCTTTGTGCGTAAAGGACAAGGGCGAAGACCTTTGTTGGATGCCCGTGGTCTTCGGGCCCTCAGACGACACTACTTATCATTGGCATGATTCTGTCATTGCCAATACTAAATGGGCCCAGGAATACTTCCAGAAACCACTGTTGGTAAACACAATCCGCCGTGCCATATGCAGATGCCAACTAAAGCTCTATCATGCAAAAAGGAAGCCATATGTGAACATGGTCCAGAAGCGCCGTCGTGTCCTGTGGGCCAAGGCTAATTTAAAATGGACTCTTTCAAAGTGGAAAAGTGTTCTATGGTCAGCCAAGTCCAAATTTTATATTCTTGTTGGAAATCATGGACACCGTGTCCTCCGGGCTTAAGAGGAAGGAGACCTTCCAGTGTGTTATCAGCGTTCAGTTCAAAAGCCAGCATCTCTGATGGTATGGGGGTGCATATATGCATACGGTATGGGTAGCTTGCAGGTTTTGGAAGGCACTATGAATGCTGAAAGGTGTATATAAAGGTTTTAGAGCAACATATGCTCCCCCCCAGATGATGTCTATTTCAGGGAAGGCCTTGTGTATTTCAGCAGAACAATGCAAAACCACATACTGCAGCTATTACAACAGCATGGCTTCGTAGTAGAAGAATCTGGGTGCTGAATTAGCCTGCCTGCAGTCCAGATCTTTCACCTTTAGAGAACATTTGGCACATCATTAAACAAAAAATATGTCAAAGACAACCACAAACTCCTCAGCAGCTGGAAACCTATATCAGGCAAGAATGGGACCAAATTCCAACACCAAAACTCCAGAAACTCATAACCTCGATGCCCAGACGTCTTCAAACTGTTTTGAAAAGAAGAGGAGATGCTACACCATGGTAAACATGCCCCCATCCCAACTATTTTGAGACCTGTGACGGGCATCAAATTTGAAATGAGCTCATTTTGTGCATAAAATTGTAAACATTTCTGTTTAAACATTTATGTTCTCTATGTTCTATTGTGAATAAATTATTGGCTCATGTGATTTGAAATTCTTTTTGTTTTCATTTTATTCAAATTTAAAAATCATCCCAACATTTCTGGAATTCAGGTTGTAGAAAATGATTATACATAAAATACAGTGCAATCAGTTTGGATGTAGCACAGTGCTCATTCAGTAAATGCACAGCTAAACAGATGAGTTTTGAGTCTGGATTTAAATGTGGCTAATGTTTTAGAACATCTGGGGCCTGTTCCATACAACAAGTTTACCAAATAAGCCAGGCATATTTCCATTAGTCTGACGTGTTTTGAACCAAATCAACTGACAATAAGTCAGACTAAGTGAAATAAACCTGGTTTATTTGGTAAACTTCTTTTATGAAACAGGCCCCACATCTCTTCTGGAAGCTGATTCCAACTGCGGGCGGCATAATAGCTAAAAGCCAATTCCCCTTGTTTTCAACCCTTGGTATTTCTAACTGACTTGATCCTAATGATCTGAGTGGGCTGTTAGGTTTATATTCAGTGAGCATATCTGCAGTGTATTTAGATCCTAGGCCATTGAGTGATTTATAAATGAGTAAAAGTACTTTTAAATCAATCCTAATGTAACTGGAAGCCAGTGTAAGGGCCTGAGGACTGGTGTGATATGCTCAGATTTTCTAGTTCTAGTCAGAATCCTGGCAGTAGCGTTCTGTATGAGCTGCAGCTCTCTAATGGTCTTCTTGGGAAGGCCGGTGAAGAGACCATTACAGTAGTCCACCCTGCTGGTGATAAAAGCATGAACAAGTTTCTCCAAGTCTTGACTGGAAACAAAACATCTAATTCTTGCAATGTTTTTAAGTTGATAGTATGCAGATTTAGTTACTGCTTTGACATGACTACTGAAACTAAGGTCTGACTCCAGAATCACACCAAGATTCTTGACTTGATTTTTAGTTATTTGACCCCTAGAGCCCAAGTATGCATTCACCTTAAGAACTTCATCTTTGTTTCCAAACGCAATGATTTCAGTTTTCTCCTTGTGGTTAACTGAAGAAAGTTTTAGAACATCAACTTTAATTTCATCAATGCATTGGCAGAGGGAGTCAATGGGGCTGTAGTCATATGGATACTTCACTTGTTTGCTAGTCTCTCAACAGTAGCAAAAAGAGTGTGAGTGTTGTTTAAGTTACTGTTTACAAGGTTTGAGAAGAAGGTCTGTCTAGCTGTGCTTAGTTCCACATTGAAAGCATGAAGGCTGTCTTTATAGATGTTATAGTGAATTTCAAGTTTTGAAGAGGAAGGCAAGCTGGGCCCACAGGCTTTGGTGGTTGTGGGGCCCACCGTTTTTTAGTTGATATCTGGGGGTTTGCAGCGAAAGAGTGGGAGAGTTTGGTCCCACCATACACCAGTTCCTCCATTTTCTGTGAGAAGATTAGAAATGGTCTTCTGTGTTTCCGGTGGCTGAAATATGTTGTCCTGGCTTCCCTGACTGTTATCCAGAAAGTCGTCCTTGGGTGCTGAGTCTTGGAGCTGTTCTGATACATCACAGTCTGTCTGTGATGAGCTCTGTTGGCAGGGCTCAGCCAGGATGGTGGCCATTGACGAAGAGTTTTATTGATCAGAATGTGAATTGTTCAAGTATAATCGATGTGAATCTTGCCATTAATGTGTCTGTTTGGTCTTCCATTATGTTCGAAGGCCACTGTGTAAAAAGTGCCTACGTGGCTAAAATGTGCAGACAAGAAACATCTGGAAAAATATAGGGGGGCTCCTTCCTTTACCATAACAAGTCTGGGAGGTCTCTTCTCCCTAGGGAGGAATCGAATTGTATGTATAAGGGAAACAGCCAAATAAGGTAAAACACATGAAATGTATTGGACACGCCTAGAGGAAAAACTATTTAAAGAAGAGACAGAAAACATTCTGGAGATTCCCTGCAGGGTCTCTCGGCTTCATTGTCACTGATAATAAAGTCTATTTTCTGGCATCAAAACCCCAAGACTTTGAGAGTGATTCCTCACAGCACCGGCGGAAGCCACCACACCATGAGTTGTGGTTGTTGTGGCTGAATGGTGTTATCAGTGTCCTTGTGGGATATGTCAACCACATGACGACTCGGAAGCTGATATGAAGTCCTGTGGTCACTCATACTTTGTCCAGGTGTGTGTGCCATTCAGGTTGAGTGGATTGGCACACACTACTGAAGGATTATGGAGGAGAAGTAGATATGGTCCTTTAGAATTCTTGCACCAAGTTTGTTTGGGTGGAGGCCATCCAGTTTAAACCGTTGTCTATGGCCCCAGAAAAGACTGAAGTTGTTGTTGAAGTTCACTCCTTTAATACTGCAGCTTCTTGTAGCCACGTATTTAAGCCCAAGCAACCGTGAAAACATGTTAGTTCCCCTTGCTGGGATTGGTCCACTGATGAATGACTGAACTTTAAGTCTTTGAAGTGTTTCAAGGAGTTCACTGAAATCCTTCTTGAAGAGTTCTGACTGCTCTTTCCAAATATCATTCTTCCCCACATGGATGATGATTCGATTTGCAGTTTGGGGATGTAGAGGGGGTGGTAGAATACCAGTGTTTGCAAGCGTTGTTATAGCCGTATCTGGGGTAGAGGATGCTACCGCAGCAATATAAGATACTCGTGACAATCTAAAGTCTCGAGTGCCTTTGGGTCTCGCTCCCTGTTTGTGACATCAATTAGTGTGTCGATTAGTTTTGGCTTGTTTCTCTACACTTGGTATTAACTGTTGAGATTCAGTAGATTCATGGGACTCACCGGCTGTATGCTGAGGGGGTCTGTGACGATAGTCTGTTGTGTGTTCCGCCTGTTTTGGAAGTCCAGCAAGTAACTTTGTTTCAAAAAATCGCAATCCTTTGTAGAAGTCTGTGGCAGTTCATGCAGCAAGTAGTTTCCACAAGAGGCATTGTTAATGACATTGTCACCATTCCCAGCATCTTCAGCGGCTCAGATGTCGGGAGTAAATGATGACTGCTATGTTCATTGTTACATCCAACAACAAAACACCTAAATCGCTTAGGACACATTCTTGTCTAGAACTGCTCCAGTGTCGAAACAATGGTAGACTGTTGACAGCTCACTCAGCGGGGCAGGTCTGTGATAAAACAGCAGTGTCAGTCAACAATTGTGGGAGGGGCCTGTGCATAACTACATCACTTTGCCAAGAATCTGTGAACGGCTTGATCTGAGAAAGTGCTTATGATTTGTGGGGATTTTAAAAAAGGGCACTGGGTGGATTTTTATCATTATAGGGTGGTTGTGTACACACACTGCCAAGACACATTTAAGTTCAAACACCATGTAAAAGTGAATTTTGCATCCAATTTCCCCTTTAACTTACTCAAAGTATGAAAATAATCCATTGAATGCTAAAGTATATACACTTGCTTTGTTATTTAAAAGACTGTATTGCTTTAAAGTTATGAATAATGTTTAGGATGGTAGTTGTCAGTTGTCGTGAATCCTGTGGAGGAGGAGATGCGACTACTGAAGCTGACAACAGGCTAACGAGAAATATATTAATGATTTCTTGAAACAGGTTAAAACTGTGGATGTGTTTGCAGGATATGAGTATCTGAATTCTTTGTGGCTTAGATCTACGGGCTCATCATTTTTGTCCGATCCTAAAGAACCCATGGCTTTGGCGTTAGTGTGGATGTTTGCATTTACAGTAGGAGCAATTTTTACGGATGTTACAGATTCCGTAGAAGAATTTGTGGAAGAAGCCTGGAACGATTTTGTTGCAGCATCAGAGGACGTGATTATGGGAGTGATAATATGTTGTACGCCTTTGGAGGATTCTTAGGACTGTTTGTCTTATGCTTACTTATGTAGATGTTGGTCCACTGTTGTCTGTCCTATGTTTTCAAATCTGCCTGCAGGACCGTGAATCCTGTGGAGGAGGAGATGCGACTACTGAAGCTGACAAACAGCCTGCAACAGCTGACGAAGGATGACGTCAACGCCCTGTTGTGAGTCGAAGGGTTGGGAGAGCCCCTGCCATGGGGACTGGATTTTTAGTGTCCAGCATGTCCATGATGGGGTGAAGAGACAATTGTGACCCGTCAGGGGAGCATGCGTCACCACTCCACCTTCCGTAGTGACATCACTTGGTAGACCAGACATAGGGTATTGGACCCCATACCGGTCTAAAACAGGGGACTGAAGGAGTGGATGGAGTGTCCAGTCCTGCTCCTTCCTGGGCTGTCAGCACACTTATGAGCACCTGACCAAACTCGTTGCCAACAGAGGTAAGCCAGAGTCCCGTTCCCCTCGCTGTCCCAGCCAGCTTCTTGGTGATCTGTAATAAGACATGATATGAAGTTACGCTGTAAACTTAATCAAACATCACACCATGTAAAATACAGATACAGTGAAACAAAAGAAACAAAAATCCACAACTAACCTTTTTAGTGGAATCCATCTTCAAGACAGAGCCATAGGTGGATGTTATCCTTGCATGGATTTCATCCAGCCTTGTCAGGATGTCTTGGCTGTAAACGGTGAGCAGCCACTTGCAGCTTGGCACCACTGTAGGCTCTGGGGGCTCCTGGAATTTTACCGGCATCACCCCGGGTTGATTGAGGAAGTCAACACATTGGGTGGTGTACCGGGCCAGACGATGGAGCCACTGCTCGCTGTGGTTTTCACGCAGTTGCTTGATCACCCGCGTGGGGCTGTTGCCTAAGCCACGCTCACGCAGGAGCCGGATGACCTGCATATCACAGGCATACCTTAGGAAAAGCAAAATCCACACATTCATATATTTTAGATATTTGATTTGTGAAGTATTTGCATACATACAGGCATGTGATGATGGGCTAACAATTGGATGAGGAATGAAAGTGTACTTCTGTGTGAGTGTAGTGCCTTTAGTCCTGGACTAATGACATAAGCACAAACATCTATCTAGGCTCGGACAGGGGTTGCTTAAGAAGAGTGAGTCAGTTGAACAATTAACAGATTTATTGCCAGAAACAGCAATGTAACAGACACAGCCTTAACTGGGTATATAAACAATGAAATAAAACAAATAAATAACAAAAACAAAATAAACAGAAACCCATTTAAATTGAGTTCTTTGTCCTTGAATATATAGGCCTGAGTCCAAAGAATAGTTCTTTAAACCAGTGTGTGCATAGATTCCAAAAGCGATCAGTTCCTTGAATGAGTGTATGGATTCCAAACAAAAGAGAAGTTCCGCTCCTCGAATGTAGGTATGTTGAGTGCACTAAGTATTCCTACCAGTGTGGGTGAACAAGGTTGATGCTCTTATCTGGTGTTTAGATGGACAAATCAAGCCAATCAGGCTCTCTCTATGACAAATCTCGCGGCTGGCCACACCACTTTCACGATCGTCACAGTCTCACTGGGCTCGCCATCTCCACTTCTTCTGATACCTCAAAAAACCCATCTACACAAAGCGTAGAAAAAATAAATATTCTGTTCTTAACATGAGACCTCATTAACTTCTTTTCTGTCTTTTAAAGTACAATCAGTGTAACCAGTTACTATAGATGCACTTAGATTACATAAGCAATTGTATTTTTTATAAACATGTGCTTCCAAAATAAAATGAATTACATAAATTAAAACAATTAGGGATGCACGATATTATCGGACTGATATCGGAATCGGCCGATAATGGCTTTAAATGTAAATATCGGCATCGGCCCGATATGAAAAATTATGCCGATATGTCGCACCGATAAGAGGAATACATTAACTCACATGTGCTCAGGGTGTGCTAGTGATTAGATCACGTCAGCAGTGTGGCTCATTCTTGAAGCAAAGTTTAGT
>JAFVLL020020111.1:0-10667 GCA_021397915.2 Tor tambroides | reverse complement strand
ATAGAAAAGGGTCCTGTCCAAACTGCTGCTATAATATTAGAAGCACACAATTTCCTAGAATATCATTATATGCTTTAACATTAAGATTTGTACTCTTAAATTCTAAGAGATAAATTCCTCAAACAGTGGTAGGATGTGGTGCTGGTCTTTCAAGAGTCACTCTCAACTTATCTGTTAACTTATCTTAAAGCCTATAAAATCCAGTCTTAATGTATTTCACAATACTTCAGCACGATATTCTTATAAAGTGAGGGTCATTTTTTTTTAGGATTTTTTGCCCAAGCGAAATGTCTGAGAACCTGACACACTGCACTTCTGGAGACTCCAGGGAGGTTGCAGTTCTGGAAAATGCTGGCGCTGGAGACTAAATGCTTCCTGATGGTTTCTCATCTAATTCTTCACATTAATTCTTAATTCTTTTGCAGTTAACGTGTCTTTTCTTCTCCACCTGTTTTTTCTGACCTTGCTGACCCACTGAGCATTTTGCAGTCCAATGGTCATGTCTTAATTTTGCAATTTCTAGTATTGCATTAGTATTGCATGGGCATGGGCATTTAATAATGTTTGACTTTTAGTCTGAGTTAAATCTATTTTTTGGCTCATTTTATCAGTAAAAGAAAACATGCCTAATAATTCTGCACACCTGAATATCAGGAGTTTTTCACTTTCAGTCTTCATGGACAAATACATATCACTTATAAATGATTAAATACAGTTGATTGTTTCAGAACAACTGATTCATTCAGGAATGGAGTAAAGAAACTGTTTTTATGAATGGATCAGTTGACAATGCAAATTCATTCAGTAAGGAAACACTGCTGTGTATTGCTGCTGAAGTGAAATAGAGCAGTAATGCTGTTGTTAATGACAATATTGTCTTTACAGTTCAAGCCACTTAATATTAACTTCTTATTCAAGAGGTCTGCCACAGAACATGCTAACTGAACCACTCATATAATCACTCTAAATGTGTGTGTGCGAGTGTGTGTGTGTGTATCAGGACGACTGCATATCATTGATTAAATCTCTAGCTATATTTATTGCTTCTCAGTGACAGGCCTCAGTAAAATAAATTTGCAAGATTGTTATTATAGCAATAAGTTATACAGTAAATTACAGATATCTGAAGCAGCTGCTGAAACTTTTTTTGTTTATTAGGAAACACATGAAATAATTTAGCTGACAGTGAATGTGAGCCGCCGGAAGGATGAAGATGATAATGGAGTTTAAGATGAGTGGTCTGCGGTCAGTCATTATCGTCACGGGAGGCACAGACAACACATATTTCACATTCAACAAATCACATCCCAGCGGGACGCAAACACACAGCCTCCTGCGCCGAGTTAAACAAACACAAACACAAACACATGAACCAGCCGCAGAACTACAGCCGAGACACACGTGAGGCTGCTGAGATCTCCAGTTTAACTATCGCCACACTGAGATCACACTGAGCCGTTCAGTCACTGAAATACACCTGAGCGACGCTTCACTCCTTCATCAGACGCACAGATAACACACATCTGAAGATACACACACCTCAACTTACTAAACTAGTGCAGGAAGCTCAGTATTACATTCATAACACTTGTGCTGTGCCAACATTAGTCAATGCACATCCTCCATTTTTTGACAGAAATTAATACTTTTATTCATTAAGGATGCATTAAACTGATCTAAAGTGACATTTATAATGTTACAGTAGATTTCAATTTCAAATAAATGCTGTTCTTTTGAACTTTCTATTCATCTGTGAATCCTGAAAAATGAAATGCATCACAGTTTCCTCAAAAATATTGTGCAGCACAACTGTTTTCAACATTGATAATAATCAGAAATGTTTGTTGAGCAGCAAATCAGCATATTAGAATGATTTCTGAAGATCATGTGACACTGAAGACTGGAGTAATGATGCTGAAAATACAGCTTTGATCCCAGAAATAAATTACAGTTTAACACATATTCACATAGAAAACTATAACTAATATTTCACAGTTTTTACTGTATTTTTGATCAAATACATGCAGTCTCGGTGAACAGGAGAGACTTCTCTCAAACTCTCTTCCTGACTGAATGTGTATTATAAATAATGTACGTGCTTATGGAGAGAGTGGGTTTATGTATGAATGCACAGATTCACAGTCTCTGAATTGAGTGGCATATTTGTATAGAAAATTGCAATAAATGTGTCGTTTTAAGTGTGAAGACAGAAAAAGGTTTTGCCATCTATTTCCACGGTGCTTGACGGCCCAATTAAAGCAAACCTCTGAAGCATGATTGGATATTATTCTAATTGACTGTTGAGTTGATTGTGTTCTAATCAGGTACTAATGACTCGTCTGTGAGACTTCATTACTGGCCTTTATTCTACACAGACGCTCAGGTTTACCACACATGGATCTACGAGTTTAAAAAATATATATTCATTTTGAGTCCAAATAATTCATTATTTTCTGGCTCGGCTCATCCTGAAATCACTCACAACACCTGAAGCCTGTTCACTCTCAACGCATTTAGCTCTCGTGATGAAATGCATAAAAGCATATGCCAAATGAAAACATGTCAGTGCAGCTCTCAAACCTCTACATTATCAGACTGGCTTCCACTCATGAAGAACACCTGCGGGAAAGATACTGTCTCATTTTGTGCTCTGTGGATTCAGGTTTAATTGATTTTTTGGCTTAACTATTGCTTTAATTTTGTATTTTCAGATCAGCAGCCAGAATAAGTGGTGTAGGATTTACTTTGAGACAGGGTTTACTCAGAAACTGCTAGTAAACTTCACAAATGTGACCCTGGAGCACGAAACCAGTCAGAAGGGTTAATTTTGTGAAATTGAGATTTATACATCATCTGAAAGCTGAATAAATAATCTTTCCATTGATGTATGGTTTGTTAGGATAGGACAATATTTGGCTGAGATACAACTATTTGAAAATCTGGAATCTGAGGGAGCAAAAAAATCTAAATATTGAGAAAATCTCCTTTAAAGTTGTTCAAATGAAGTTCTTAGCAATGCATATTACTAATCAAAAATTAAGTTTTGATATATTTATGGTAGGAAACTTACAAAATATCTTCATGGAACATGATCTTAATATCCTAATGATTTTTGGCATAAAAGAAAAATGGATAATTTTGACTCAGGGCAACTTTTGAAAAGGGCAACTACACTGTAAAAAATATGATCACATAAGTCATGACAGCATATGCTTTTCCATTACTTATCAGATTAATTTAAGCAACTTAACTTATTTTTTTAATTATATGAGATTCAACTAGTCAGTTTAATATTGTTTAAGTTGAAATGACTTGTACACCCAATTATATTACACCAACAATTTGAGGCAGCAGCTGAACTCTAAGTTTTTAAGTTGAATTTTTACAGTGTAACGTTGAATTAAGCATGAAATGTTGAAGTATAAAAACTGAAACAGTATTCTCTTGTAAATGTACTCCAATAATCTTTGTTTACAGCTTCAGTGTAGCTCTAAAGTGGCACGCAGTTTCACCTCCTCATTTACTGGATGGATTTAAGCTCGGAGAAAAACAAAGCCATGCAATCCCTTCTGAACACATCGCGAGTCTCATTTACACCTGTGCGTTTCTGCCTGTATTGTACTGTCATGTTTGTGTTTGAAAAGCAAAGCCGAAATAAATCCCAATGATTCTCCAGTTCCTTTAAGTGACACAAACAACGACATCTCTTTAATATCTGCGAGTGTCAGGCTTTGAGCAGCAGTGCATCTAGAGCAGCATTAGCGTCTGATGAAGTCTGAATGTGTTTCTGGCAGCACAGATGACAGGCCGGTCGCGCGGCGTAATAATGTTGTTTTTGCGGAGAGAGCGAGAGACACAGGAGTAAAAAGAGACGGGGTCCGTGGGGAAATCACACACAGAATATCACAGCAGCCTGTTTCCACCAACAACAGCTCTTTCTCAAACGCATTAGACGCACAAATCCCATGCTTTCTGCTCAGAGATCTAATGTGCGTGATAAAGCATTAGCTAACATAAAATTAGCATTAAAAATGTGACCTTCTCAACTGTAGCCAACAATTAACATACATCCCATAATCTGAATATCCACTTCATTACAGGCAAAACAACAACCCACACACATTATCCATCTGTCTATCTATCTATCTGTTGGCGATTTGATGCAGTTTTCATACGATACACCTTGCCCACCCGGTTTCATGTAGGCCCACCCACTGAAACATTTCTGGCCTTGCCCCAGCTCCACAGTTGCTAAACTTGTTAAAGTAAGATTTAAAAACGAACAACATCCATATTCCTCTGATATGTAACATCATGTGTCTGCACCCGCCACAAACGCAATAACGCACGTGCCCACAACGGACCGTTGCTTTTCCCCACTGATAGCGTATAATAGAGAATAGACAGATTATTTTATATAGCTCAGTGGTTGTCCCTTAGGTTTCAGTATAACCAAACACTCTACAACCACACTCACAACTAAGCAAAGCTATAACCAGACAGTCACTGAATCAACAGCTTGACGGAGCTGACATTAGGCTAACACGGAGTAAATCAATCACATAACATACCCATTGATTCGTATGGTTTAGACATGTTTGATCGCGTTAAATCCATCTCAAATGCCAGCAGAAATAATTTGAAAATTTATCGCATACCTGCTGCCACTGCCAGACAAAAAACCGACGATAACTGTATTTAAACACGATAAAACGAGTGTACCGGACAGAAACGATCGTCATAAATGCTTGCATTTGCTGCGCACACTTCTTATCAGAAAAGGTTACATAAAGTATTGTCTTTTGTTGTTATGGGCGCGTCTGAAGATTTCTTATGCATCTCACAACTGTCGTTTATGAAATAATGGACCTCATTCATGAAACACGAGCAGAACGAATTTTTTGTGTAAATCGTTCGTAAAGCTGCTGTGATGTAAATTTTCGGATTCATGAAAATACTCGTATTTTCAAAACGTTAGTTGATGAAATTTTTATCTCTAGAAAATATTAACATCTTACTTTAAATGTACTGTATGTAAAGTGATGTAAAGGTACTGTAATGTCACTGTAAACCTACATCACTTACAGGAGGTATATACTTTAAAATAACTATTTGGTCATTACATGATACATACATCTTCAAATAATATATCCATCATATTGAATGTTTAACGTTTTTTTTGTATTTTGGCTCAGTTTTGGCTCTCATGTAGCTGTAAAAATAGTTGCCTGCTGAAATTGAATTTTATATGTATATATATATATATATATATATATATATATATATATATATATATATATATATATATGTGTGTGTATACACTGAACAAAATTATAAACGCAACACTTTTGTTTTTGCCCCATTTTTCATGAGCTGAACTCAAAGATCTAAGACTTGTTCTATGTACACAAAAGGCCTATTTCTCTCAAATATTATTCACAAATCTGTCTAAATCTGTGTTAGTGAGCACTTCTCCTTTGCCGAGATAATCCATCCACCTCACAGGTGTGGCATATCAAGATGCTGATTAGACAGCATGATTATTGCACAGGTGTGCCTTAGGCTGGCCACAATAAAAGGCCACTCTAGGCTTTACTATCCATCATCCAGAGTTGATAATACTCAAAAAGATAAAAAGTTATAGACACTGACGTGCCTTGAAAAATATTTTTCCACACTGAATGTTTTTTTTATTTCATATACAAATACATGAAATAAGTCCTGGAGCAATCCAGAAAAGTAATGGGTTGAAAGTCACGTGTCTCTGAGAATATTTCTAAAAAAATAGCTTTGTATGTAGTACATACTGAAGTATATATTCTGATTGCCAGACATAAACTGATATTGCCACACATGGTCATACAGTCAGTAATCACATGCTGATGTGCGTCCATACAGATGATAATCAAACAGATGGGCCATATAGTCAATAATAGCTGCTCATTGAATCACATTGATAGCCGTCATAGAGTCGGTAATAAACATGCTGATGTGCGTCCATACAGATGGTAATCATGCAGATACAGCCACATTTCCCACAAAACACACACACACATATGAAAAATGTTGAAGAAAAAAAAAGAAAAAGAGTTATTTGTGGAAAAAAGCGATCGCTAAGTTACGCCCCCCTCAGATGATGAGCTGGCATCAGCTGTAGCCGCAGTGTCACGCTACCTGTCACTTAGAGAGCGCCAAATTCAAATAAACTATATTCCGCGTATCTGTGACTTTTTTTCAGTGGATGGTCTCATTCTGTTTGTAACACTGTATGCTACAAAACCGTGTTGTTTTTTTTACCACCAAGACGCTGTTTTTGAGCATAATTTATTCCATAACGGACACAAACAATAACTCTCCTGAAGAAATGAAATGTAAACAAAGGAATATCCATCCAAATTACAACGTTATTGTTTCGTTGGACTAAAAGTGCTCGATGGGATGTTGTTCTGTGGACCCTTGCCTTTCTAACTAAACCGGGATTTCAGCAGTGGATGCGTTTGTGACTCGTTATTACAATGATAATGGTACGTACTGCTTTTTTATTCTGCATGTTTTGATGTGTACTGCTTACACAAATTTAGCAAATACATTCCTTATAAGCTTTCAATCGAAAAACAGCGATCTGTCAACGATGCTTGAGGCTTAGACCTTCAGAATGATATACAGTTTGTCGAGATTAACTTTGTCCCGTTTCATTTAATCTATTGTAATCAATGACATGTGCAAACAAAGAGCGTTCGGTGCGCCGGCGTCCTGGTGCGGATTAACAGGTTAAATATATATATATCCATTCCCCAGTCATTGTTTAAAAAAAAACAAAAAAAAAAAAACAAGGGGACAATCTTCAAAGCTAGTGTTATTGAAGCGGTCAGGGAAATCTTTCTGTCTCCACTTAAGCTCCGCCCACAGAAAAACATCACTATGTTTACTGACAGAAAAAGGGTCTATTTAATTTGACCTGTTGATGCTATGCTGATCATACCTATATATTTCCTCCAGACTATACATGAAATTCCAAAATATTCCATTTTAGGGAAATTATTTCTGTCAAAACTGAGATATTAGACCAGAACCTTCCAGATGTGAACAGCAAGAGCACCATCTGTGTCTCGATGGATGACTGTCATGTTGGAGTTTCGGAGCTGCTCCTGACGCACAAAATACTTCCAGACTGGATCACTGCACTCAATATTGTGCATCATGTACTGAACTTTCCATCAAGAAGGTTCAAAACGCAGCAGATTCTTACCAGATCCAGACAATCTGATCATATATTAAGCTCTCAGTGCTCTATCTTCCATCCACCACAGCATAATCTGGCCCACTCAAATAACAGTTCCAGTCTTCAGCAAAGTGCTGCTTCTGTTCTCAGATCTTTCCAGCAATCAGACACACGATTATTTGATCCACACCATGGTCTTACCAGTCCCTGTTATGATTATTATGATCATCTTACATAAATTATGGAACAGGGCTCTTCTAATTTGTCAGCAAATGTTCTCAGTGCTCGCTACTTAAGTGATCTTCTATCATGCTCTGATTCATACGCTGGAAAAACTGAGAGGAGATGGATTTTCCAAACAAGCTGCAGCTCCTGATGTTAGTTTGCAGTGTTTGCAGTGCTGCAGGTCCGCTCTCTGACTCTCAAACACACAGTGTGCTGTCAGACGTCTGCGTGAACCCGGCTTTCACTCGTACACACAATGTAGATAGAAACATTTATAATGCATGCTTTATGCTAATATGTTTAGAAATATATTCAGCAATTCTGAATGTATAAATATTAAAGAAGTGAAACAATCCAAAGATGTTTTGCATGAAGTTTAAACAGGATGAATGCAGATAATGAGCTGACCTTCTCAAACCCAATGTCTTCTGCTGCTGCACACAAACACTTACAGCAAACAACACAGAAAACACCGCAAAACACAGAAAAACACCACACAGCAAAGAAAAACACTGCACCGCAAAACAGAAAAACACCGCAAAACACAGAAAACACCGTAAAACACCGCAAAACACAGAAAAATACCGCAAAACACAGAAAAACACCACACAGCAAAGAAAAACACGGCACCGCAAAACATAGAAAAACACCGCAAAACACAGAAAAACACCACACAGCAAAGAAAAACACGGCACCGCAAAACATAGAAAAACACCGCAAAACACAGAAAACACCGTAAAACACAGAAAACACCGCAAAACACAGAAAAACACCACACAGCAAAGAAAAACACTGCACCGCAAAACATAGAAAAACACCGCAAAACACAGAAAACACAGCAAAACGCTGCAAATGAAAGAAAAATGGGCTCAACGTCAAGCGTCTGCATACCAGGGTTATTTAACTGTCAAAATACTATTACAGTTTTGAATACTTTGAATTAGATTTTATTTGTGTATTTTCTATTTTCATTTTAATTTTAAAGTTTTAATATTTTATCTTTGTTGTTTTTTTCCCATGTGATAAAAAAAATAAAAAATAAAAAAGTAACTGCAACTTTTTATTCTGACATTTTTTTTCTTGCAACACTAAGTTTATCTCTCACTCTCACAATTCTGAATTGTGAGAGAAAAGAAAAAAAAAAGCCAGAATTGTGAGTTAAAAAGTCACAGCTACTTTTTCTATTTTTTTTACTTTTAATTCCATGGTTGTAAATATATTTATACAGTTTTATTTATTTATTTATTTTTTTTATTTCAATTTCAGTATTAGTTATTTAAGTACTTAAAGTTACACTAAAAGAAAATGAGAAAGTATGCTTTGGCAACTAGCTAAATATACATTCATTTTATTTCGGTTAACATTTATTTTATTTCAAGTAATAAAAATGTTTTTGATTTTAGTTTTAGACAACGATAACCCTGTTGCAGACAATGGTCATGGGTAGAAAATCAGCAATGGAATAAAAAATAAATTCATTAAAAATAAATTGATAAATAAATAAAATTGCTACTTTTGCAAGTTTACTTTTCTCAATTCGAACTTTTCTTCTCAGAATTACAGGTTTATATCTTGCAATTCTACATTTATTTAACAATTCTGAGTTTATATCTCATAATTAAGAAAAAAGTCAGATTTGTAATACAGAAGCCCAGAACTCTAGAATTACAGAAGTTACCTTTATTATTCTTATTCTTTACCCTGTGGTGAAACCAAGCTTCCATATTGCAGTGATGAGGTTGCTGATGTATGTCAGGTGCTGTGTGTGTCAGTGTGTGTGTGTGTGTGTGTGTGTGTGTGTGTCAGTGTGTATGAGTGTGTGTGTGTGTGTGTGTGTGTGTGTGTATCAGTGTGTGTGTGAGACTGACCATCGCATCCTCGCTCCACCTGACCGACTCTGTGGAGGGCGTCTGCTAGCAGGTCCGGCAGCCGGCCGTTCAGATCCACGGAGGCCAGGCAGCCCTGGTATCCGTCCCGGGACGCGATCAGCTTCGGCAGGCTGCTGTACATGCTCTTGGCTACTCCACCGATATACAGCTCTCCTGAGGAACCAGAGAGAGACGCATCAGTTCATCATCGGTGTGAGACACAGAGCCTGTGCTACTCTCCGACTCGTTTCTCTCACTGATGAAACCCATGAAAACCGCTCTTCTGCATCATTTTAGTCTTTCTCCTTATAGGAAGCCACTCTGAATCTGACTTCTCAAACTCATTTTACAGCTTCCTCTGGATCTTTCAGAGATATGAGTCAGATAATATTCATATTTAAAGCCCTCTGAGATATAAACATTCATGCGCAAGATAAAAACAAACAGACGTGATGACACCAAACTGGAAATCATCAACTTTTTAACACAATCGCAATAAAATATGAGTCCATAATAACGTTTCCTCCAGTGAAGAAGTGCATCTGCTGTTGTCTCTCACATCAAAATCCAGCCACATATTTGTTTAGAGCTGTTTTGGCTTGTAAACACTGCTTGATCTGTGCAGATTTCTCTCCTGATTTAGACCTGAACACTTTTTCACTTCACTCTTCTACATCTTGGAAGACTTGAGGGCGAGGACATTTTCAGCAAATTCTAATAAAGCTAATAAAACATGTTTAACATGTTAAACTAGTCCCTGTATCTCACACAGAGAATCAGTCTTCTGGTTTTCATCATTTATAAGCTATCAGTTGATTGTATAAGCGTTTGGCCCAGTTTCAGCTGTACGATGACAAACATGTGCCAATAAGTCACAGATCAGTGTCAGGAATATTCATAAATATTATTGATATTCTATTATACTTTTATTAATATTTTAAATTCATTTTTATTTTATATTTTGTTAATTTTAGTAGTTCTGTTGTGTTCTGCCATTTTTATTATTTTTATTGTCTATATTGTCTATATCTCTCTTACTTTCACTCTCTGTTGTTTAAAGTGATAAAGTATAACTTAATTCCCTCCATATTTCTGATATTATCTATCAAACTAATCTGACTAATTTGATCATTTGCTTTTAATCTAAAACCGCGAGTGCAGCACGTTAGCATTCGTTAGCCGGTTAGCTTGTCATTCGCATTTCTATTTGCGTCTATTACTGTTTTCTTTTTTTCACTCTGTTTCATTTCTCTCTCACTCCGTTTTTCATGAGTTCATCAAACAACAGTGGTAAGTGAATCATTCATCAATCACGGTGAGTAATGGCTTCTTCTCCTGCTATTGTTGTTTGC
>JAFVLL020020108.1:0-27420 GCA_021397915.2 Tor tambroides | reverse complement strand
AGTACGGTGTGCTGAGTGGTGTGAGAGTCCATGTGGTGAGTGAGTGACCTCTGGTGGTGATTGTCCGGAATAGCATGGACCCGATTCGTGACATACAGATTGGGGTAAGATTTTTTTTTTTTTTTAATGTTTTTGAAAAAAGTCTCTTCTGCTCACCAAGGCTGCATTGATTTGATCTAAAATACAGTAAAAAAACAACAACAACAAAAAAAACTGTAATATTGTGAAATTTTACAAATACAATATTATTACAATTTTAAATAACTCTTTTCTATTTTGATATATTTTAAAATGTAATTTATTTCTTTGATGCAAAGCTGAAATTTCAGCATTATTACTCCAGTCTTCAGTGTCACACGATCCTTCAGAAGTTATTCTGATATGCTGATTTAATGATCAAGAAACTATTATTATTATTATTATTATTATCATCATCAATGTTGAAAACAGTTGAACTTCTTAATATTTTTGTGGATACTGTGATCCATTTTTTTTTAGTAATATTTAATGATTATAAAGCTCAAAGAACAGCATTTACTTGAAATTACTGTCACTTCTGAACATTTGAATGCATCCTTGCTAAGTGTTCATTTCTTTTTCTTTTAAGAATAAATAAATAAATAAATGATGTATATAAACAAATAAATAATGAAAAAAATAAATAATAGAGTTTATGTCTATTATATATTTATACTGTGTATTTATAACTTGGTTTTATATTTTGTTGGCACTGAATTTAGGGGGACAAAACTGATGGATTACAAAAATTCAGTAAAATAAAAATAAAAAATCACATAAAATCGTTGTGTTAAAAAACGTGATCAATAAATAAAAGTCTGATGTGTCCAGTGTTATGTCAGAAACTTACCACAAATTTCTATTAAGCCTCAGTGAATAATTCAGTGTGAAAATCTATGTTAGAATTTTACAAATAATCTACAATCTACCCCCCCCCCCCTCAAAAAAAAAATCACAGTTCATGTTCAAGTTCAATAATGGCACTTTTGTCCCAAATAAACGCAGATATAATTGCTTATGTGATCCACAAGATGGAGCAATCCAGCCGTTCATAATACAGTCACTTAAAAATTGTTTGTTTGGAAATGTATATGATCAGAAAATGAAGTTTCCTGTCTTGATTTGTGGTTGTAGAGCTCACACATGTTTCAATCGTCTGGACCTCCCCCCGTACCCCTCGTTCTCCATGCTGTACGAGAAGATGTTGACGGCAGTGGAGGAGACCAGCACTTTCGGTTTGGAGTGAATGTTGATTTTTGCACTTTGAGCTGATCAAATATACTTCATTTCCACGACCTGTCAGGAAGAGCAAAGGAAGGAACCATCTAAAACAGACACCACTTAGACGTATATTTTGTACACCGTATCACTTAAAAATACTTCCTCGGAAAGAAACACACAGAAAACCATCAGTGAGCTGGACTGGACTGATAGAAGTGTGGATATTGTCTGAATGTTTCTCAGACGCAAGCATCGATCGGCTCTGGATGAATCGAGGAGGACGTGACCAGCCAAATGCAAAGCTAAGTTACTAACTGATTCAAATGAGGAACAAAAACCCAAAGGACTTTGATATTCTCTCTCGCTTTTTATCTGTAAAAAAAGACTTTTCTACAGAGCATCAAAATGCAGCGTGAATGAACAAATACTGTGTTGTGAAAGCTTTTTCAGATCGCCTCAAACACTATCACACATGACAGCGCTGCCCTCTATATTGAACTGAAATGTATATGTTCTCTCTTCTTTTGATCATATTTATACATTAGTCTTTCTCGTATGTTTGTTTTGACACCGTATGCTGTCCAAGTAGCCGTCATGTCAGATTTGTGACACTTTTGAATGAATTTGGTTGTTTATATACTCTCACACGCGATGTTTTCAAAGGGCATTTTACACTGAAGTGCACTCGCAGACGCACTACAACATCATGAATGTGACCACTATGTGCAAATGATAAAAAAAAATCAACAATAGAAGATGATTTTTTTGGACTTTATAGTCCAACCTTGGCCTTTCTGTTGTCCTCGGATAACACGATTTTATTTCTGATGACATTTGAAGAAAGAGAGTGGTCACATACCCACTGAATGAAGCTACAGAAACACTCAAAGTCAGCATGAGATTAAAACATGGGAGCACTATTTGTGTTACTAATACGCTTCATTATGGTATAATAACGTTTTATGATTTAAATGGAGTAAAATAGCTTGCGTTGCCATTTCATGTTGACTTTATTATTATTTCCATATCCTTATATAGCTTTAGTAGTGTGACATTAATGTTGCAGACGCAGCTTTTTTTGAATCTCCTTTTCATTTTTCACTCTCGTCTCTTGAGTCCGACAGTGTTTTCTTGTATGATTTGAAACTGGAATATCAAGCCTGCAAAACCATATCAATACATTCCAGACTTTTCCATTTGCGTTAACTCAACCCAGCCTTTTACGAAACACTGCCGTGGCTGCAGGACGCTGGATTGTACTCTAATTCTGAATGTTTTGTAATCTGAATTTTGTGTAAGGAGTTAATATCGCTTCCAGTGAAAACTGGTGTAGTTGAAACTGCCATGGGGCTTTATGAGGTCCATCAAATTTTGGAATAGCAATGACAAACACATATCATCTTTGTCAGGCCGGCTAGATCATTAATACAAACCAGATAGATCTTTGTTTTTTTGTATTAAGGCTTTTGCAGTGGCGTGCTGATATTTGTGCTGAATGTACCAAAGGTTTAGGGCTGCTGTAGACTATCCCAACCCTCTTTTGTCCACGATTTGTTTGATTAAAAAAAAGGAAAACATTTATTACAAAAACCAATAAAAGCCTTTTTTTGGATGCCCCAATTTTTCCTCTTAATTTGACTTTTTAGAGTAGCTTTTTCACAATGATGTTTTACACAATGGGGAAACAATTACGCTTTCTGTTGTTGTTTGAAGATGAAAATGTGCTTAATATGTATGTATGGAGATTTAACGGAATAGTTCAGCTAAAAATGAAATTTCTGTTATTTATTCACCCTCATGCCTTTCTAAATGCATTTCTTTTTTTTTTGCTTTTGTGGAGTAGAAATGTTATTTCACAGATTGTCCAGACTGCTATTTTCCACACTGTGAAAGTGAACAGAGACTGGGAGTGTATAAAAGCAGCATAAAAGTCCAGTGTTTCTTGGAAGAAAGAAAATCTTGTGGATGAGGGTGAGTAAATGATGTCAGTATTTCCATTTTTGGGAACTGTTCCTTTAAATGTTCCCTGCCTTTCTAAAGACCAGAAGCTTCAGACTGAGATCACACATAAGTTCTGGCTTCATTACTAGAAACTTCTGCTTTTGACTTTCTGTTTTGCACCGTTCACGTGCTCTGAAAACATGTGACTGTTGATTGGATAACAGCTTTCAGAGCTCCACATTTGGGTTTTTCTCATTTTTGTTGCAGCACAGATGATTGTATAAAGCTGTTTATCTCACGGAAAAATGCCTCAGAGTCTTGATTCCATATTCAGATGGGTTATTACTGTTTTTGGTCTTGTTTTGATGAAATGATTGCTTATTCAGATGAGTCAAATTTTAGTTGAACCAAGATCAAAATTCCATGTCTTTTATTTTTATTTCAACGTAATTTATGTTTATTTGATAGATTTTTTAATTGTTGTAAATGCAAAGGTTTGCCACATATGTTTTTAATCTAAAAAATCTGATCAATTCTGACCAGTTAATGCACACGTATGCTTTCCAAAAGACCCAATAAAACACTATAATAATAATAATAATTTTCAAACTAACAGACAATTGTGGGGGGAAAAGAAAATAAAATGTAAAATTTTACAGTGATTTACTGTAGCTCAATTAATGACTGATTCAAAACGAGCCTTTTTTTGTGTCACAGTCAATGACATATTAATGTTTTCTGTAAACATGAGCCTAAACAGTCTTGTTATTAATAAATCAACAATAGACATTTAAATATTAAATGCATAAAATTTGGTACTTGCATTTGCATTATGATTTAAGATAAATGATTGTTTCATTTTTATAGAGCTTTTGACATCATCCTGAACAAGGAACTGGAATTCTACAGCATTTACTGTAACTAAAATATTCATATGAAATCAAAGCAATGCATCATGAATCATATTGTATTTTAAAGAAACTAAATTCATAATAGGTCTCTCGACATATTGCATGCATGTCTATTTGTGAACAGCAGATGGCAGACCACCCATACGGTTTCCTTTAAGAGGGTCTCCAGCCAAACAGCACCAGAGACTTTCAAATGTCCATCTAATCTGAAATGTTTATTAACCTCTGAATCTCGCTGAGAGAGACCTCAAAACCGCTTTATTATACACTGCACAATAATGTCAGATTTCAGTCAGTCTGACAATATGGCAGTCAGCAAGATGAATGGAAATAGATGCTAATTAGCACCTTCCGCTGTAAAGCGCACACATCCAGCACTGAGAGAGAAGCGCGTCTTTGCCGCATGAAAGAGCGTGCTGATGCGGGTGCTAGAAACGCTCTCGCCGCACAATCACACGGGCCTTGATTGGCGGTTGTGTGAACGCCGGGCCCACCGCATCTGTTCAATGAGGCAGTATTTTCAGGGTCCCTTAGAAACCTATTTCAGCTGTTTTATCTGTTCAGTAGTGCTTTGCTGACACTACCCATAAACCCTTGTGCTTTTAGTGTGACATGGACCATGGCATGCTCTATTTGTGTGTGTGTGTGTGTGTGTGTGTGTGTAAAGTGAGTGGGGGTGACCCTGAGCTGTAACAGCTGGTGTGTAGGATCCCATGGGACATGATAAACTCATCCGATATATAATAATAAATCAGGAAGGTTACTCTTTTTTTTTTTTGTTGCACAAAATACTATGGTAAATGCACTCAATGGTATTGATGCATCAGATGTGTGTGCACAGATTCACAATTTACTGACAATTTTGACTTGTCATTCCGTGCACTCCAATATCTCACAAATGTGCACGTACAGATGCACATGCACAGACACACAGATATATTGAGTTATTGACCTTGAGGGAGTAAAAAAGCTCTAAAAGATTCATTTCGCTCAACAGAATGATGCATCTTCTCCTCGGTGGAGGAAATGACAAGCCTAAATAATCAACAAAATCATATTATTCAATATTTAGGGTTAGGGTTTAGATTTAAAAAAAAAAATCGGTTATTAAAAAAACTCAAATTGTTCAACTATAGATCAAAATGTTGTCTGGGATGTATTTTTTGTAAATGTCTATGTTGGTTAAAGTCAAACTAGATCTTGTCGTACAATGAATTAACAACAAAAGACCAGAAGTTATTATGTTATTACCATGTTTTTTGCCAGTCTGATATACCACGGTATATGATAACATTAATTTATCAATAATTTGTATTGAAATAATATTAATAAAGTAATATAGTATTAATATGATATATATTAATAACATGATAGTATCAAAGTATTGCTGTTTTGTTTTGTTTTTTGATGACTTACAAAGCGGTACTGCAGCAATATCAATACTGTAATAGTAATAGAATCCTGTAATATTACGGTACTGGAAATTATTAAACTATTAGTATTTACTCCAAGGTACTTACAAGAATACCATAGTGCTACTGTGTTTTAAGTTAAAAAAAAAACTATGGTAGTACCAAAGTACCTTTTATAAAAAATAACTATGTACCATGGTAATACTATGGTTTTACATACAAGTGTGTAAAAGTGTTGTAATTCCATAGTTTTAAAAATAACAAAATATTATTAATGTGAGAGTGCAAAATATGTATCGTCCAAACCATGTTGTTACTTTACCCAAATACACTTTGATAAACCGATAAAAAATATTTCTATTTATAGCTGTCGGGACGGATTTCGCGGGAAATTGCATTCATACGTAATTCGCTCGTGCATGTCACATCATAAACGTACACAGAGAAGAAAAAACAAAACAACAACAACAACAACAACAAAAAACGATACACACAGAAGTAGCTCCGTAATCTCCGCAAGACGCATGCAGTTTTAGTTCTTTATCGCTAGAGGGCGAAAAGTTACACCGTGTTCTTGTACAAAGTAAATAGGCCTACCATGGTAAAGGCTATATGCTAATGTGATATATAAAGAAGTACCATGCTATTTTGGACATATATCATTGTATAAACATAACTTCAGTACCATAGTATTTGTAAAAGTAAATGTAATTCATTCATTATACCACTGAACCACCACAGTATGTTTTTGTAAGAGAGTACTGGGCACTTGTGCCAAGTAGAATATGATCTTGCATCAACGATTTGTTAGTCCAAGAATAATATTTTCATTAACTAGACAGATTTTAGGGTTGAGGTTATAGTTATGGTTTATCGTCATTAATTGCTAATTCCTTTTCAAGTCTACATTTGTCTTTGTAGCTCCAGAACCAAGAAAAGATCCTGAAACATTCTGCTTGCCAAAATCACTTTTCATAATGGTGACAATAAAAGCCTTGAAACTTGAAAATTCCTTGTCATTCTTTCCAAATGGATGTTGTATGCTTACATATCTATTCAATCACGAGATTTATCTTAACACGGATAAACGTTTCTCTGAAAAATATCCACTAAACGTGAACCATGGAAACAGACAGACATCAATTTCTCCGCGTGACAATTTGCAGCCACAGCTCACCAGACACCTTATCATTACACATTTACAAAACACATCTGTCGTGAAGTTGACGTATAGCTCTGATGCGATCGCTTGCATTGTGGAGGATAGGAGTATGCATGACAAAATAACAAAGCTGGAATGGTATGGACCTCCATGGGTCTATTTTTACAGGCATGGCAGGAGGAAGTGGAATGGAAAGGCTATCTTGCATTATGCATGGCCCGAGAGAAGAGAGGAGCAGAGGATAGAAAAAACAGCACTTCCTCTAGTGGGACAACACAACAGACAAAAGAATGCTTTTATATTTAGTGTATATATGTTTTATGATCTGTACTGTGGTATGAGGGAAAAAAAATTATATATTACTAAATTATTATTAATAATATTTATAGTAGCATTTGAGAATGTGAATGACTTTCCCCATGCAAAACTTGCTGCAATAATCTAGGATGTTCTGGGGCATTTTTATTCTGTTGCTATGGGGTTGCTACGGTTGATTTGAGTAATTTTCCATGTGTTGCTATGTGGTCGCTAAAGGTTCTGGGTGGTTTTAGTCTGTTGCTATATTGTTTCTGGGTGCTTGCTTGGGTGATCTGAATTGGTTTTATTGTGTTGATCTGGGTTCTGGGTAGTTGCTAGGGTGTTGCTATATAGTTGCTAAGGTTTTCTGACTGTTTTTTTGCATGTTGCTACAGGGCTGCAGTGGGTTCTCAGTGGTTGCCAGGGTATTGCTACAGTATATGGTTGCTTGGGTCTTCTCAGTGGTTTTTGATGTGTTGTAATGTTGTTGCTGTGTTTTGGATGGTTGCTAGGTTTTCCAAGTGGTTTTTCGCTTGTTGCTATGGGGCAGCAATGTGTTCTGAGTGGTTGCTAGGGTGTTGCTACAGTATAAGGTTGCTAGGGTCTTCTCATTATTTTTTTTAATGTGTTGTAATGTTGTTGCTGTGTGTTTTGGGTGGTTGCTAGGGCATTTCAATGTGGTTTCTATGATTCTCTGAGTTCTGGGTGGATTTGGTCTGTTACTGTGTTGTAGCTATGGGTTGTGGGTGGTGCTACTACGGCATCACTATATGGTTGCTAGGGTGTTTTGAGTAGTTTTTCTAGAGTATTTTTGAGTAGTTATTTTGTTATATGATTGCAGTGGGTTCTGGGTGGTTGCTATATGGTTGTTTATATGGTTGTTTTTTGAGTTTTTGCATGTTGCTTTGGGGTTGTGGTGGGTTCTGAGTGGTTTCTAGGGTGTTGCTACAGTATATGGTTGCAAGGTTCTTCTCAGTGTTTTTAGTGTGTTATAATGTGGTTGCTTTGGGTTCTGGGTGGTTGCTAGGGCATTACTATATGGTTGCTAGGGTTTCTAAGTGTTTTTTTCACATGTTGCTATGGGGCGGCAATGTGTTCTGGGTGGTTGGTAGAGTGTTGCTACAGTATATGGTTGCTAGGGTCTTCTCAGTGGTTTTGGTGTTTTGTAATGTGGTTTCAGTATGGTTTCTATGGTTCTCTGAGTGGTTGCTGGGTTCTGGGTGGATTTGGTCTTTTACTATGTTGTAGCTATGTGTTCTAGGTGGTTGCTAAGACATTATTATATGCTAGGGTGTTTTGAGTAGTTTTAGTGTTGTTATATGATTGCAGTGTGTTCTGGGTGGTTTCTAGGGTGTTGCTATATGGTTGCTAGGGTTTCTAAGTGTTTTTTTGCATGTTGCTATGGGGTTGCAGTGGGTTCTGAGTGGATGCTAGGGGTTTGCTACAGTATGTGGTTGCTAGGGTCTTCTCAGTGGTTTTTGATATGTTGTAATATCATTGCTGTGTGTTCTGGGTGGTTGCTAGGGCGTTTCAATATGGTTGCTATGGTTCTCTGAGTGGTTGCTGGGTTCTGGGTGGATTTGACATTATTATATGGTTGCTAGGGTGTTTTGAGTAGTTTTTCATGTGTTGTTATATGATTGCATATTTCTGGGTGGTTTGTAGGGTGTTGGCATATGGTTGTTAGGGTTTTCTGATTGTTCTGTGTTCATCTTGGTATGTTGTTGCTAAGAGTTCTGGTGTTTGCTAGGATGTTTTCTAGGTTGTTCACTGGTCCTGGTGAAAATCCTTATATTAGCTAGTGCTAATCAACCAAAAACAAAATTATGTGCGGGTTCTGAGAACTTCTGGGAATTTAAAATTATGACACTATGATAAAAGCCCCGTTGGGTGATAAGTAATGCATATTTGATGTAGTCAAATGAAGGCTGATTTGAATGAAAAGCTGTGTGTGAAGTGTGTCTCTCATGAGCAGCAGCAGCGGGTTTGGATCTCTGGAGACAGGTGTTGACTAATGAGGAGCTTTTTCTGAATCCAGCCATGATGATTAAGTATTAATTGCAACAGGTCAGCTTGACACATTTCCAATAATTGGAAATATTTTGGGGCTTTTTGATTTGCAGGACAACACAAAAGAATACATTAGTGCACCTAATGAGATGTCTATTTAGCTCACCACTGACCCTCTTGACTTTCTGGTGTCTCCTTCAAGGACTATTCAGAGTTTAGAGAAAGAGTTTCATCGACCAGCTGGGATATTCAAACACATTGTCAGAATGTATTTTTTCCTGTTTTCAATACTCATATTCAATACATCAACTTGTGTCAACTAAACTTATATCTCTAAAAGGCTTTCTTATCTCACAGTTATCTGTTTTATGTTTTGCTCAGAGGTGGAAGTTGGTGTCCATATAGAAATTTTAATTATGTTGATACGCTTTGCTCTTTTAAGACAGACAGTTATGATGCTTGTCCTTTAAAACCAATCACCTCAAACAGGAAGCAGTCAGTGTGAAGATGGAGAACCAAGTGAGTGTGATCATCAAACTTATAAACAGCTGCAGTCTGTTGTCACTGTGAGGTGAGTAACCAGAGACAGCATCTCTTCAGGAGCACATTTAATGCTTTTTCATCCTGTTTACTCATGGGACTTTGTGGAAGGTTTATTCCCTTTTGAGATGCAAGTGTGGGCTGGATGTTTGGTGGAGAGTCTTTAAATGATCACACTGTCTTTTGTCCTCTTTATTTCTTTAAAAAAAAAAATCTAACAAACACACACGTTTTTTAATATAATGTGTTTTTAATATTTTCATTTGAAACCCGTAATGTTTTATTTGTTTGTCAGGTTATTTGAATATTTATTGTGGATTGATTTTGTTAGACTTATTTTCCGATATTATAAGCCAAATTATAGACCATTTTTATTTTTTTGTATAACTGAGATGCTATTATACTTTCTTATATTTGATATTATTTATAATTTTTATTTAATGATCATATTCATTTTTTTTTACATGTCAACCATTCTAGTGTGACCTTTTTTAATTAACTTAAATTAATTAAATATTTTTATTAGGCCTTTTTTTTTTTTTACAGATTTTAGTTGTACCAACCACTGCTACAAAATATAAAGATGTCTTGTAATAACATATCATTGAAGTAACTATAGAGTTTTTGTTTTGTAAATGTTGTAGATTTATAGTAAATAATATTTTATGTAAAAATAACAAAAATGTATCAAAATTAACATTATTTATTTTACTTTTTTTGGTATCATTGTAATACAGTTATATTCTTTTAAAGTAAGTTGTCATGTAAATACCACATGACACATAAAAATGGTAAATATTCATAATACATATCAAAGAAGGTATTTTATCTGATACCTGGTACTTTTTGTATCTTACAGTTTATTTCTAAATGTCAAAGCAGTAATAAACAGTGTTGTTTTATAACAAATACAATAGAAACCATTGTTAAATTTAAGCTGAAGCCATTTATGGCTTTATATGTGGCTACTGTGGTATAATTTCAAATATACCATAGTTAAATTACGGTTACAACGCAAAATCTATGGCTTAGCACACTGATCTAATGCTTTAGTTATAGTCAAAGTGTTGAGTAATAAAACAACACAATTGAATTACGCTCTTGTGTGAGTGAATCGAATGAATGAGGGATGAATTTGTTGAGGATGGTGAATTCGAGTCTAAAGCAGACTACCGTAGTAAACCCTCTCAACCACGCCAGGCTTGTTTATAATAAAGCTGTAGTGAGGAGCAAGATAAGCGGAGACGCTGAACTCTATTTCTAACTTGGCAGGCTTGTAAACACTGCCAAATGTGACAATAATGTCCCGTAACCGCTGCCAGCTGCCTGCCAGATACGTGACAGCTCTCAATGATTCTGCTGTTTCTCCGCCAATAGGGTTTGTAAGGCCTGTCCCGCTGCATTAAGAGCTCTGAAGCTTCCAGATTCTTCTCCCGCTTTGAAAACGCACCCTTAACGCTAGACCGACGGCGTCTAAAAGAGCTTGTTTTGGTATTACCAAGGAGCAGCAGCTAAACCTCTGAGCGTTTCCATGTTTTTAAGAAGTAAGTGAAGTTTCTCAGAGTTTGATGCTTCGTCGTCGTGAATTCTCGCCACTTTATCGCTTCAAAGAATGAATGGGAAACCAAATAGTCACACTCCATAAACATAAGTTTGGACGAACAAGTAGTTGACACTTGAAAAACGCGATCAATTTGAAGAATAGGCCTACATTTCATTCCAATCACACTGAGATTCTCAGTTAAAAGACTAATTCAATTAGGCTGGAGAAGAATTCACCCCTTTGTCTTGGTGCCTGGATGAATTAAGGTTTAAACAGACTTGATACGGACTGTCAGACCCCATTAGAAAACAGCAATCTGACAAAAAAAGAGAGGGAGTGAGAGCTGAGAGCTATGGCACAAAGCTACTAGTGCCAACGTTATTCAGGCTGTTGGTATAAATTAAACATTGACTGTACTCGTACGACTGCCGGGACACAAACGCTCCACTGATTATATGCTGTCAGCGTGCGGCAAACACAGCCAGCGAAAGTGAAGGTCAAACATGTCGGGATTTAACATGAGAGAGAAAGACTTCACTCTACTGTTTGATTGATGCCGCTCTTTCATCCGACATCACCTTTCTTGCAGCTCTCCAAATATGAAATGATGCAAGAGATGAGCGACTGTATGACAGATTTGCCTGCCTCAAATCCTTTTAAGGTTAGCACTACATTTTAGAAAAGAAACCAACCGAAAAAGAACATTTTGGAGTTTGCACTTCAGAATATAAAACCTGCAATATATGACCAATGTTAAAAACACCTTGTGATGAGGAGTTATGACAATTTTGCTACCTCGATTCATTTTGAGGTTTGCATCAGACTCTGAAAAGAAACTGCACAGCTCCAGACTGAAAAAAAAAAATGATTAAGGGACAATCGGCTGCTAAACTGAAGCATTTAGGTAATTGTGTGCATAACTTGTTCACCTGTGGGGGCAGCCGTGGCCTAATGCATAGAGAGTTGGACTTGTAACCTGAAGGTCGTGGGTTCGAGTCTCAGGTCTGGCAGGGACCATGACTGAGGTGAGACCCTTGAGCAAGGCACCAAACCCCCAAACTGCTCCCCGGGTGCTGCAGCATTGGCTGCCCACTGGTCCGGGTGTGTTTTCACTACTGTGTGCATGCACTTGGATGGGTTAAATGCAGAGCACAAATTCCGAGCATGGGTTGCCACACACCACTTCCCTTTCCCTTTAACAACAGTCACTGCTGTGTGCTATTATTACTATTTAATATTAGATATTTTATTTGCTGAACTTACTAAAATTTAGTATATAGATGATTAAATAGTTCAACTTTAATAATACTGTCATGCAATAAATCCTGATTGTATTTGTGCCATAAACACGTTCCATGTTTGTGCCTGTTTGGAAAAACAAAAACAAAAAATCAATTGGATTTATTTAAGAGTACCATTTATCAGTGTTTTTAAATATACATTGCTGTATAAGCAACAAGTAAACACAACGATTTGGATCTCACGATAAAGTTCCCGGTTCACTTCGAATCAGAAATAACCAACAAATGACTCTTGATTCGTTTTGCTGCTTGATATTGCAAACTGGTGTGTCTTACCATATTATTTTTGTGTATTATCTTAATTACGCACACACTGGTTTGTAATGCGTTTTACTGTTTACTGCATGTTGTTATTCTTCTCGTCATTTCCCTACAGTGGCTTATGAACCGGAAGTTTTGCCTGTAGGCTTACTTCCGCATTTAGGAATAAGGTGGATAGTCTTTGTTGGTTATCACGGGTATCACGTCAGAGGCGGCCTGATCAAGATTCGTAAATATCAAACGTTAGATACTTACGATTTGAGTTCGGGGACACTCTGTCAAGATCGGGAGCAGTTAAATAATCGCAATGACACCACACAATAGAGGATTTTTTTGGACAAAAAAAATCGTTTGCGATAAGCCTCAAAGCAGGCCACACCCCCTGATCACTCGGGGGTGCAAATCGGGCTTAAAATCATCTAGTGTGTGGCCAGCCTTAGTTGTTTTGTGAAGGAAACACTGGCATGCACTTGGAAGATGGAAGGAACTACCGCCGCTTCACGAGTTTCTGACCAAACTGCAAATTTGATTTAAATTAAGTTGGTTTACAATTATTGTCGCAATCTTTTTAGTCATAGTCTGGTCCCGTGAACACGTAGTGGCGCTTGTTCCGTCGTGAGGTCGGATTTCCTCTGTGCCAGAAAAGCATTACGCCATCACTGTATAGGCTATGTGTGATATGATGAGATGTGAAAACAGAGAACAGGTCAGTGCAGATATAGGGCAATGTGTGTATTTCTCTGTGCGTCTCTGTGCTGACATTTGATCGTGATGAATTTTAAAGCAGGATCAAGGGGTAGCGACAGTCTAGTATAGTTCATGAAGACAGTGGGAGGTATCAGTGCTTCGTATGTATGTGCTGACCGCACTGAATCACACAGTGGGATCAGAAGGCCTTGGGGTTGAAGGGCAGTGTGTTTAGTCTATGCAGTCAGCGTGGGGTATGTTTTTATGTATGTGTGATCAAAGCAGTGATTATGAAACTCCACCCCCTCTCGGCCAGGCAAGCATTCACCCAGCTATTGTGAGCATTCAGTAAGAAAAAAACAACCTTGGAATTAAAATTTCCACATTGTAAACATAGCCTACTATTTAGACTCATAGAAAGAGGTGCATGTCCTTTGTACTCTTATATTACTCTTATATATTCTTTTGTGGTGAAATATGACCTCAGGTTTGTGACATTTACCTATTACTTTTAAAAACCTGTGTATTTCTCCAGCAACTGATCGCATTTCTCATCAGAACTGCCATCTTCAGTCATTTGTGCATCTTCTTTTCATAGCGTAAGATGCACATTACGAGACGCAGAAATTAGTTACAAAGAGCCCAGACGACTCAAAGCAAACGTCTTCAGAGTACAGTTAAAGCAAACTCCACAACTGGGTTGTCTGGTATTATCTCTCCAGTCAGTGTCTTTGATCAGCGCATCCCTCCAGCCCCTCTGTTTCCAGGCAGTAAAGCCCCCAGAGCTGCAGCTCTCCTCTGTCATTTTCTCTCCTTACACATCCTCCAACCCCCTCTCCCCCTGCTTCTAGGAAATATTTCTCCCGGGACTGTCTTTGTTTAAAGCAAATAGGCAGAATCCAAGCCAAAAGCAGAAAATGAGCGCTTCCATTCATATACATGCACTGATGCTGTTTCTGAGGCCAAGAGCTGACTAAACCAAGGCAATGCTGAGTAAATCTTTTGCATCCAACCTGCTGCTGTTTGAAAACAAGAATAGAAGATTATTATGCATTTTGCTCTGTATATACATAAACATATATTTTATACGCCAGTATTTTGGTTTCATCTCACAAAAACGTCATATTTCAAACTAAGATCAAAGAAAACGAATAATACATTGTTTGCATAAAGAAAATGAAGCCTGTTATTAAAGACCATTAAGATTTGTTGCATTGTGATGTTATTGTCATGATAATTAAACTGTCAAACTCTCAGTGTGTGTGTAAAAATATATAAAAATTATATATTTAAAAATGTATATATTATATAATGGACATAAATATTATGCGGTTTAAATCTGTTCTTTCTGGTTTATTTATTATAGTAATGAGAATGAGATTGTTTTGCACTATATGGTAATGAGAACTGGGGTTTAAAATGTGCTTAATGAAACTAATGCTGTAATGGTCTTCACTTTCAGAAAGCAAAATCTAATTTATTATTCTCTTTGTCTTGATTTTGGGGTGAAATATAACCTGCATGCGATCTGGACAGGTTTCGTATGATTCACCATTTAAGTGAAAGGAACGTCATATTCAGAGATTTTTCTCTATTGCAAATGGATTCCCAGTCCCCAAAGCTCTCTAGACATGAACCATCATGTCAGTGTAATTGTAAAATGATAGGCAATAAGTCAGACAGATACAAGTGAATGAATCGTAAGATGAGGGTGCCCGTTTCAATTATGTACATTAGTTATAGATATATTACAATACCAATTTAAAAAAGAATTATGAAACAAACCAGTAACAAAAATAAACTCTTTTCCTTTTTCCTTAATAAAGAACATTGTCATACTAACATCATATAATACAAATAATATATGCAAACACTTTTTACAGCAAATAAAACAAAAAAACATAAAAATAAAAAAAACGGCATAAATATCGGAGCAAAGTGGAAAGCATGAAATGCCTGCAAAAAGCAGAGGGATCGGAACAGATTTAATTTACAACAGGAAGTGTGGAAAAAAGCCTTTAACCGGAAAACTACGCTACGAGTGCAACGAACATTGGAAATCACTCTGTTAATCAGCTTCATACCATCCATTTGAAAGCTTTTAGCACAGCGTTTTGAGCAATAGAAGGGTACAAAGAAAACAATGCTTCAGATGTCTAGTGAGCGAATGGAGACCAGCTGCTAATGTGAACATACAGACTAATGCGTCAATCCAAAAACAATGTACAGACCTCTAAAACAGACTAATTATAGTATCACGAGATATGAAATGCATTCAGACTCCTAATTTAGTGTTCCCTGCATGTTTAGTAGTGTCTCAGCTCATGCCAGATCTTTAGGATGGAACTTTTACATTGTCCAATGTAAAAACGGACCTGCAAGTGTGCATCGGTAATTACGAATAATTGCATTATCCCACAGCAAAAAGGTCAGTTAGTTGTCTGTGCGATTTAAAAGCTGTTTAAGTGGGTAACATACAAGGTTTCTACACACTTGAGAGAAACTAAAGACAGTGCACATAAAACAAGCCCTAAAAAGCAGACAACGAGCTGCTCTGTGGGGTTTCTCAGGACCATTAAGACAAACTCGTTAGCTAGTTTTTGCCAAGGTAACATCCCTAATTGGTCCGGCTGGAGGATGTTAAAGAAGGATTTTAGGAAAAAGGTGCACTTATAGTGAACAAACGGTCAAAAGTCCACAAGGAAAACTACTAGTGAACATCATATATCTTGATTCATAGAACACAATAACTTGACAAGCTCAATGAGAATTTTAGCACAAATTTTGTAATGTGAGCACTGTTTCTATCCCATGAGCATCCTCACAAAACCTGATGAGAAATGCCTAGGTCATATTTCACCTAAAATGACCTATTAAGAAACCCATTTAAACATTATTTTGCATTGTGACAATATTGTCACGACAGTTTATGCACACATACATATATAGTTATTAGATTTTATATTATTTATTAAATATTTTAAATTACATTTAAATTTGAAATTTAAAGCTGCAGTCCATAAGTTTTGCCTCTTTGTCGCCATCTCTGTTTGAAACCTGCAATTGCAGTTATTTGCGGAATTATCTTCACGTGGGTTGTGCATCGGCAATCTAATGTTTTGAGGAGTACGTGTGGCTGTCAGTCACTGCACCAGAGTGGATATTCACTGTACTTCAGAATCACAGAGTTTTACGGCTTGGGAGTATGACCCAAATAAGAATTTTCACGGGAAAATGTCAACTGAACAAGTAAGTAACATGTCTGCCACTTTTGTTCTGACCAACTGAGGTAAAAAAAAAAACATTTCAATACATCGCGCTCCCAATGGTGATGAAATCTAACGATTGCTTATCTCATACGACATAAAACCGATCAAATTTTTTAAATTGGCGCTAAAATGAACGGCGGCATACTTGTATTTCCTGTGACAACCTACCAGTACCACTCAAATTAGAAAGTACTTGCCCAAAAATTGATTTTGTATCAATTGATTTTGTTAATAATGTCACAATGCAGAAAAAAGTCTTACTTAATGTCAATATTATTTCTTTCGGTTTTTGAGGTGAAATGTTTGAGGTGACATGTTTTTGACAGGTTCTACGATATTATTTCTCATATGCAGTTTATCCTTCTCGCCATAGACCCTAAAGTAAACACCTGATGTCATTATTTGCATCTATTTCAAATCTAACTCTTTGTCAAACTGAAATTATTATCTTGCATACATGATCAAGAGAATTGAGAATCTTCTAATAGTTTTCGAGACGTTATATTGGATTGTGTTGCCCAAAAATGTGGGACAAAATAATGCTTTGCTTCTTAGTCTGCATAGCCCATGATCATGTTTTCTGAACTAAAAATTTCTAAGATAAATTATAACATTTCAGGTTGCAGTCTTAAATCCTCTATGAAAAGCAGATATTATGCACTAGATTTTAGCTGGAAAAGCGGCCCGTACGATGGTCTCTTGAGGACATTGGATGCACGCGGCTCTACTCTGGATTCTGGTGACCTTGTGTCTTTGTTATTTTTCATGGAGCTAATGTGGCCAGGGAGGGAGGTAAGCTGACACCCGGCTACATGGTGAAATTGACTGTGTCGGGCGGTTGCGATAAGATCTCCCGGTCAGCATAAGTGTGGCGTACGACCCCCAGTGTGGTCCTACTCCGTTCCGCCCCATTGAGGGGGCGACCAGCGCTGGCCGCTGCCGGGAGAGCCCAATTCCTTTCTCATTACCCATACTGCCATTCTGCCAGACGGGCCTCCCGTTGGTCCGTGTCAGACAAGTGAGTGAGAAGGGCAAGGAACTGACAGACGGCTTGAACAAGACATGAGTATTTTTTATGATCTGTAGATATGGTTAATAAAGGTCACGATATGCAATAAAAATGCAAATGTTTATGCTCTCTAAAATTAAATTTTGATTCTGTTTATGCACTGATCTCAGGGGTTTACAAGTCTTTGAATCCGCATCTTGATGTTTATATACAGTGCGATGGTTAAAAAATAAAGCAAATCTATGTTTTTTGTGCTCATTTTATACATCTTCAGATCTGGGCCTCCGAGTTCAATCATACAAATGCACACAAAACCGCTATATCAGGTTGTTGGAAAAGCAATAGTTCACACAAAATTATTATTTACTGACCTTCATGTTGGTCCAAAGCTGTATGACTTATGACAGGGTCGACTATTATTTTGATATATAACATAAAAGCAGTGTATACAACTTATATTTCAAATGAAATCTGAAATTTGAAATATATGGGTTATAGCTCTGTTCATGCAAACTTTATGCATGAAGATACTTTTGTCCTAAAGCCAATGCTTCTTCCATGTCTTGTTTGTTGCCATTTTGAAGATATGGAAGTGAGAATGAGATTCAAGAGCTACTGCAAAAAGTAAGACTTGTGAATAACGAGTAAATTTTGATCCGTTTCACACAAGTCGCATTATAGACTATTTTTATAATGCGTCATTTTTTCGGAGTTTGACAGCCTCCATTCCTGTTTTTCATTGTAGGAAAAAGAGCACTATGGACATTCTTCAAAACATCTTCTGCGTTCCACCAAGGAAAGAAAGTCATACTGGTTTGGAATGACATTAGGGTGAGTAAACGATGACCGATTTCTCATTTGATGTGAATTATTCCTTCATCAACAAGCATTTGTGTAGATCTACATGCATGAGCCACAGTGGGATCTATCTTGAGCAGATCAGGCCTGTCAGTGGTCTGAATGATTGCATAAGTGCAGGGCCGTCCACAATCAAACAACCTTACATTCAGGAACACTTTCCATCCCACACTTGATTGTACATTGTAATTTAAACCTCACTTTTACTATACAATTTACACACTGTACAGCTGTTTTTACCGGGAACACAAGGCAGATATGTAATGTGTAAGAAAAAAAAAAACATCACAAAGTCTAAACATGTCACCTGCAGGACCAGCGAAACGCAACGCACACCTTTCTTATGATGCTTCCATCCGTGCAAACTAAAATAACTGATGGGGAAATGTCTGTCCGGACAGTTTTTCTGGACATACTGTGATGCATTTACAAAAACGTTGTGATTGCAAATCTCTGCCTTGAATGATGGAAGTCATTATTCTGTTGTGAAGTCCGCAGATAAACCATGGTGCTTTTCTCATTTCATGCTAGTCCTAGAAATCCCGAAGGAACCCAAGTTTATGGGATAACGTTTCATGGGTCATAAATAATGCTGAGGAATGCTCAAAACGTGTGCAACAACAACATTGCTTTTCTTTTTTTCGCCACTAAAAGTTTGCGTTTCTATAGAAATGAAGTCCACCTCAGATGTGGTCTGTGCCAGTGTAGAATTCACTACTCTTTGCTTGTGCATATGGCAGTTTTTTTTGTTTTTTTTTGGTCCATTTTTATTTATTTTTATTTTTCTATTTTGTACACATCCACAGGAGAAAAGCAAAAAAGAAGTCTTCTGAATTATATAACAGTCATCATTCAAAAAGATCTCTTCTTTATTTTTTTTTTACTTTATAAAAAGTCTCAAAGTGTCGCTGCGCAGCGGTTGGTTGGCAGGGAGGGACGTGAAAGAGAGAGATTTGTCTTTCTATGCAGAAGGTAAGAGTGTTTCCTCCACTGCCCCCAATCAGATTCACATTTGAGCGATGGGTGATTCCACTTCACCTTTGAAATCCAGATTTCTCTGGATGGACCTTCTACTTTAGATCTTGGCTGTGGATTGGCGGGATCAAAGCAGAAAGATAATCCTGGCTCAAAATGGGAAAAAAAATCCATCTCTTTGGATTGGCGTCCTATCGCTACGATGTTCTCCAAAGGTTCTCGAGGAGATGATTTTGGGACACATCCTGCACGGTGCAGTAAATCAAACCAGGTGCATTGTCTGTTTGAGACAATCTGCGTAAGACGTACTCTATGTAAAATTGATGAAAGCTTTAAATGGTTCTCAGAGAAGTTGGAACGCAATAATAGTATCTAAATCAAGTCATTGATGTTTTGAGCATTAGGCAAATACCTACTGAAGCACGTTGTCTTTAAGTGACATGAGATGTCGTACCACCTTCTCAGATCTGTAGACCTCCGAATTTCCATCCTCATGGTCAGACGTGGCCGACCAAACCTCAAGACCTGGTCTAAGTTCAGCCTGTGCTGATCGGTTCCCCTACGGGAGGCCACTCTTGGTGGGATGAGCGAACGGCCTGAGTCGTTTCCGGCTCCTTCCCATCATCCCTCTCCTTCTCTCTCTCTACCTTCCGTCTCTTCCCCCACCTCGCCATTTTGCCACCTCCTCCTCCTCAGATGTGCCTCTTCATGTGCAGTGCCAAGTGATCGGATCGAGAGAAACACCTGAGGGAGAAGAAAAAAAGGACTGATTAGGAAACCTTTGTGATCTTCTATCAATATTCCATTTGGTTGGAAACATTAAACAGGTTTGATTGTATTGGCGCTGTCTCAGTATTATCTGTCGACACAAAGTGAGAACTTTTTTTGAGTTTTAAAGGATTGATTATAATAGTTTTCAACTTTTTAATTATGTCTCTTAAATAATTTAAATGACATTTTGGTTAGGGAACAGTAACTACTTGCTTATTAGCATGCATATTACTAGCATACTGGCTGTTTATAAAGCACATATTAATGCCTTATTCTGCATGACCATATTTTAGATCCCTTAACGCTACAAAATACCCAAACATAACTACTACAACAACTAACTCCTAATTTGCTACTTATTGATAGTAAGAATGGTTACTTACTCCCAATAAGAAGCAAAATTAGGAGTTTATTGGGGGAAAATTCTTAATTCTTAGTTAATAGAGAATGTGTTCTCAAATCTAAAGTGTTACCATAACTTTTTTTTACAAATTTTTTATTATTATTTTAGAGTTAAATGTATAAAAAAATGTGGTTGTCTAAATAATAAATCGATTAAAATTACTAAAAAAATAAAAAAATTGTTTAACTTCATAATCTTGTGAATAATGTGAAATGTATTTTATAACACTGTGTAAGTATGAATAATGGTGTATAAATGACAACAAATTGTATACATTTTCAGAAGGAATACAATTACTATTACTTTTAATAATAAAAATAATAATAATAATAGTTATTACTATATTATATACAGCATCATCATCATCATCATTATGATTTAGATTATACTTTTACCATGGTCTTGAAGCTAAAACAAAACAAACAAACAAACAAAAAAACGAGAGTCTAGATAAACCTATTGATTATTGGAGCATCTTGACCCGTCCCTAAGACATATGCTTTCATGCTAAGTCTCACCTGTCCTGGAACGGCAAGGGGAGGAACACGAATTGGGAAATCAAGGGGTGTGTTTTTGGCAGGATTGGACAGATGGCAGATCAAGCCACTGCCAGGAGGCACCAAACCAGCTGGTGTACCGCCACCCTCTTCCACACCCCCACCCCGCTATCCTGACAGGGGGTCCGGACACGGTCGGCCCGGATTAAGAAGAGGCCTGAGGGCCACGGCTACAGGTCTAGCGTCTCGGTCTACTGTATTTACCGTTCAGACGAGACGGGGAGCCCCTCCGCATGCTGCTTTCCACTGTTCCCGTCAACTCCATCATTGTAATGGTAATCTGGGGCTCCCTCGACAACGGCAGCATGGATTCCCCAAGGTGTACGAGCAGCCAGGATGACAAGAGAGGGCGGAGCTGAGCTCAAAGTGAGATATGCAAGTCTAACAAGCATGAAGGACCTATTTATACATCAAAGCGAAGACGAGTTAAGATTCACTTCAGAGGTGGAAGCTCTTGGTCAATACCAGGAGGCAACTGTCTCGCAGGCACTGCGCCCAAATTGAAAATGTTCTGAAAGAAAGCACAGATCTGCGTGCTTCGCTTTGTACCCAAATGGAAATGCATACTTTTTTATATTTTATGATGTTTATGTTTTATGAAATAAAAGTATGTTGGAACATTTAGAGCGTACCAGCATGCATTTGCATTGATTACAGCTTTTGTGTGGAGCGTTCTGAATCCTTCAGTTCAGTAATGTCTAAGACAGAACTGTTAGTGCTGGAACTAAGGTAACAATATCTGAAAACACTACTGGTGTAGATGTCTTCAGGTAAATAATATGTGATTTTAGGCCCAATTTTCTAAGATTGTGGACAAACCCCCAAAATCTGAGGCAAATCGTTGCTTGTTCACGTGACTGTCGATGGATTATCAAAGGCTGTGTCTGAGAGAAGTGGCTAAATATCTGGACCTGTCTGTGAAATGTGTTTTGACTGGAAAAGACATCAGCGAAGTACTACAGGTATAGCCAATGAGAGAGCACGATACAGGGCAAGGGAAATTTCAGTAGATCGTAGATCTCTTTGTGGAGCACTGGCTGTTATCAGACAATTTGTGCATACAAAAATCTCACTGGATTTTTACAATTAATGGCAAAAGGAATGTTTGGAAATGTAATCTGATATTTCGTACTGACACACTAAAGCAAAATATAGAAATAACTGGCTTAAAACCATTTTTCGTTGGTCAAAATACTAGTGGCCCTAGACTTTTGCACAGTACTGTGTGCACATATAGTACAATGCAATGCTGGGAATCAAATAAATTAGTGACTCTTTCTTTGAACACGTTTGTTCTGTGTTGTCTTGTACTTGACTGTCCAAACAAGCCAGTTCACTAAAATGAATTTGACCTCTCAATTCAGCATAAGAAAGAAAGAAAATATTTTAGGACATTTCAGCTTCCACAACACTAATGTAAATGTAACTGGCAAAGAAATGCAGCAGATGACTCTACTTGACTCTACTCCACTCACCACGCTGACTCTGAAAGCTTATCTACAAGACCTGGTGAACACAGAGAAACCATTGTCTGAATAGCAGATGTTTTTAATCATTAAGCTGCATCTACTGGCACAGGTGACAGGTGGACCATCTTAGATACAGATTTGAAAATGAAAAGATTTCAGACTATTCATCACATTTTTAGACCCAGGACACCTGTGCTAGATTTTGCCATTAAAAATAATGTTTAAGATATAAAATCAGGTTACGAAAATTGCTGACCAAAAATTCCCAAAATCCCTTCAAGGTGCTATAACTAAACGAGGCTTAGTAAGAACTAAATGAGGCTGATTTGTTTTTACTATTGAAATTACAAAATACTGCAGTATCTAAAATGGTACGTTTTTATTTATTAATTATATAACTTGTTTCTACATTTTTTATATATATTTTTTATATTTTATAATATTTATAATTACAAAATAATATTTTTGCATTAATATATACAGGTAAACTGTCTACCTTAGGTGCTGGTCACCATTAAATTGTCTTGCTGTGTACATTTTAGAAATTATTAATATTACATGTCCATGTCTCACTCATATTGCATGTATGATAATTATACAACAATGAAAAAGGTTTAAAATAAGTAAATAATTAATATGAAGTATATCATTGTCACTGTTTGATGTCATGTCACACTTCATATTATATTATAATATGAGGTAGCATAAGTTGTAATATGAAGTTTAAAAAATATGACACATCAGCTAGCATTTGTAGGCGTCACACCGATGGTCGTCTGGTGTTTTGACTCACCTGTCGCAGTGATTGCACTTGAAAGGCTTGGCGCCGGTATGTTTGCGGTAGTGCCTCGTCAACTCGTCGCTTCTCGCGAACCGCCATTCACAGCCTTCCCATGAGCACTTGTACGGCTTCTCCCCTGATACGGACACACAAACAGACGCACACACACCTGATTAAAAATGCACTTTCTTCCTCGTGGGGCCTTGAAATCAGCGACTCGGTCCAGCCAGCCGTCTAATTCATTTGTTTTAAGTTGATTAGCCTATCGGAAGAGTGTTGACACAATTGGAGTTTATGAAATACATGATCGTCATTAGAGCGCACAGCTGTCGGACCAAATGAACTCGCACTCGATGAGCTTCCAATGAGATCTTCACTGCGTTTAACAGATGTGAGAGGCTGCGTTCACATTTTTGATGTTATGTTTTCGTTGTGGATGGGAGCTGCGTTTCGTATGGGGTCTCATCGCTCGTTCATTAGCGCTGCTGAACGTAACGTATGAAATGGGGGGCAGGCAGAGTTTATTTGGATCTCTGGGAGAGGTGATAATTGGAGTAGTAATGATGGGTAATGGGGAGGAACCTCATATTTACTGTCAACCAGCTGGCCCTGTCTCCACTGTTTGCCACATCTACAAATCTTCTGAAACAAGACTGTGGCTTCATATAAATTGCTTGACGATAAAATAAGTCAGATTTTCATGCAAAGACGGCTCCTAAATTTAACGAGCAGTCATTAAATCAACATTAACTCAAATATGAAATCAAAACTGACCCTATTTACTATCTTAATACATGTTAGTCTATAAAAAAGGATTAAAAAACAGACAAAAAAGATTATTTTTTAATTTAAAAAAAATTCAAGCAACATTAATTTTTACTGACATGTGATATAATGTTAACAAATAACCAAGTAGTTTCAGGAAGTAAGTATTAGCATTTACAACATATTTGTTTTATGATTTGTAATCATGCGATTGATTGATTGATTATGATCATTCATTCATTTAAAAATTATTTATGTATTTATTTGTTTATTTTAAAGCCTATTTATTTATTTATTTATTTTAAAAGCCTATTTAGTTGTCTATTTAAAATGTTATTTTTTTTTTATTTGATAGGTTATTTATTATTTTAAAAGCCTATTTAGTTATTTGTTTATTTTAATCGTCCTTTAATTTATTCATTAGGTTATTTGATTATTAGGTTATTAAAAGCCTATTTATTTATTTGTTTATTTTAAAAGAATATTAAGATATGTTTATTTTAAATGTTCTTTTATTTATTAGGTTACCTATTTATTTATTTATTTATTTATTTATGTATTTATGTATGTATTTATAAAAACTATTTATTTACATATTTTTTATTTTAAAGCCTTTATTTATTTTAAAAGCCTATTTAGTTTCTATTTATATATTTATATAGTATAGTATATTTATTTATTATTTATTTTTAAAGCGCATTTATTTATTTACTTATTTTTAATTTGAAGCGTATTTATTTATTTATTTTTTAAAGTTTATTTGGTTATTTTATATGTTTCTTATTTTAAAGCTTATTTATTTATTTTAAAAATTAATTTAATAAAAAAAAACTACATTTAAACATCTGTTTTACTTTGAAACAGATACCACTATGCAAGTAAAATGGAGTGTGAATTAATTTCGTGTCGACTTGTTGTTTAGCATGAAGAACCTTCCATGATGTCCCCACTTTCATTCTGAGCCATAAAAACAACAACAAGTTATATTTAGATCAGAATTTGAGCGCTAAATTGCGTTCCCTTTCACACACATTCACAAGCTAGCCACATTAAGCAGGACAGGTTTAGACCTGCGCTCCCTACGACCGCAGCACCAGCCAATTAAGTCAGGGAGGCATGGATGCTCGAGTTTGTCGCCTAGCAACCAGGCAGGAGCGTAACGTAGGAGGCAGCAGTGGAGCCGGCTCGATCTGGCATCGTCTGTCCCTCTGTGCCACCAGCCAATTACGGCTCATACTGGCAGGGGAGGATGCAGTTGCCTGGCAACCGGGATGTTACATGATACACATATGTACAAGTGGATATATGTGCATATGCACGGTGGGAATGAAAGTGCACGGACGAGGCTAGCGGTGTAAACTGAAACCAGCGCCGAGACCTGAGAATCGTTCCCAATTATAGAGTCCCGTTCAGAGACACACCAGTTGCCTGGCAACTCCCCACCCCCATCACACAACCTTTCCTCTCTCACACACACTTTTCTCTCTCTCTGCACCCTTACAGGTGCCGGAGTCTCACTTAATTACATTTTCTCAGTTAAACAGCAGACAGAAAGACTCATTATGATCTGTGCGGCTCACGGCGGCACCAAGCTGAAAGCCATTTTCTGCCCTTCACCGCTCTTCCAAGTTTTTTTATGAATCAGACTTCGTTATAATGGAACGCAGAGCAACAGACAAAGTGGAAACGAGTGCCGCCACGTTCCTCTGTTCACCCCTGAAAACCCGCTCTTATCTCTTTCCCGAACGCCATTCATAAAACGCTCCAGAGGGCAATGTCATTTCCATTCACGGCGCCTTCATTTCTGTACAAATCTCAATCACAGAATTTGTCCAAGTAATAACGCCTCCGAAATAGGATTTTGCTAATTGTAAACGAGTTGACGAATCGCAGCTCGTTGCTGCTTTGTTTTTTGGACAAATGCAATACGGAAATACAGAAATTGCTCAAGGACTAAAGATAATGAATTATGCAGTTTTACTTAGCAAAAAGGAATTAAAATTTGCATTACTGTGTCAAGCAAGCACTACAGCACAGCTTAAACTGTTTTTTTTTCTGCAAAAAAGTATATAATATAATATAATATGATATGATATGATATATGATATAATATAATATATAATAATATAATTATTATATAATATATGTTTTTGAGTAAAATCATCTAAACATTCTGTAATATATTGTTTGGTATCAGAGTTTAATGCAACTCATTGCTTCTTTCCTTTTTGCAATATAGAAATATAAAAATTGATGAAAGACTAGAGCTAATGAATAATGCAGTTTTTAGTTTGATTTTTCTGCAAGAAATGTAATATAATATAATATAATATATTATATTATATATTATATAATATAATATAATATAATATATTATATTATATAATAAAATATAATATAATAATATTATATTATATTATTATACATTTTTGAGTAAAATCCATTGAAATATTCTTTAATATATTGTTTGGTATCAGAGTTTAATGCAACTCATCGCTTCTTTCCTTTTTTGAATAAATGCAATATAGAAATTGAGAAATTGATCAAAGAGTAGGGCTAATGAATAATGCATTTTTATATTATATTATATTACATTACATTACATTATATTATATTGTTGTTGTTTTTTTTTTTTGCACATTTAAAATGTGTAACAAAAAAGCAGCTCTCAGATATGTAGCTGTCAAATATTATTTGTTTCAATATATTTACTGTATGTTGATTTTGGCTTTTGTGTCTCATTACATCAAACATGGTGTGACGTGTCAAGCTTGACTATGCACAAATTAGATTTAAGAACTATGGTGGACAGTAAGATTTTCAGAGAATTGTTACTTAAACTACTACATAACTTCCGAAAACTTGGAAAATGCACAAGTAATATCAAATACTTTTATGGTGCTTTCTTGTCCTTTTTTGGACCTTGACAAGGCATTCTGGTATTCTTGTGCATCCTGGACCGTCAATCCTCATGTCATAATATATACGTCCTAAATACTTTCTAATACATCAGAAGGGAGCCATTAACATGTGGCATGTTCTGGTTTCAAGAAATGGGGATCTGCTCTGGTGTGTTAACAGGCGTGCAGCAGACATAGGGAAATATACAGGAGAGTACGTCTCATTCCAGCCGGTCCATCCATCATGAGGCAGTTATTCACTCCGTGGACAGCTTTGGGACAGCAGTCTGAGTGCTTTTGGATTGAGATCGAAGAGACAGAGAATTATGGCCGTTTCCTGCACCATTCGAATCTGCTGA
>JAFVLL020020107.1:0-21453 GCA_021397915.2 Tor tambroides | reverse complement strand
AAACTCAATGTTCCCGTCAGCCGCTGCACAGCACAAACTAGGGCACAGTTAATCTGTTGAAAAGATGGTAGAGGTGTCCTAGTTTATTTGACACAGTGCAGTTACTACACAGTGTGCTGCGGAGGTTGAGGGTTTACTGGAAGTGCAGTGTACATAGAGAAAGGTACACAAATACTACAAGAGCTAGATCTGTGTTTTACTTATTCAAGCTACAAACTGAAAATTGCCCTAAGACACCAAGATTAAAGAAAGCAGTCATGAACAAATATGAACATCTTGTAACTGAACCAAGTCTCTCTCTGTGTATTTTATCTGCTTTCAAAGATGGACCAACACAAATGTTTTATTAGTTGGACCTACTGAATAAATACAGAATGAGTGTATGATTTGAGTTCAGTTTGGAGCAGTGCTGAACAAGACCTTTAGTTTGTGAATAAACTCAACAAAATGGTAAATTGTTAGTGAACAAACAAGGCATTTAACTAAATGATTATCATCACAACTGATTGAGACATTTATTTCATTCATGACTGAACTTAAAATTTGACTTCTTTATGGACAAGGAATCTTGTTGATGGATGAATTGAGTTAACTAGGAATTCTCTTTAATGAATCTTGTTTACATATTAAAATAAAATAAAATAAAATAATAAAATATAATAAAATAATAGAGTAAAATTAAATACAATAAAATAAAATAAAATGAAATAAAATGAAATAAAATTAAATTAAATTAAAAAACATACTCAAAGAATCTGTATTCTGTATTTGCATCTTGGTGTTTATGTAGAGCATTTTTTTATGCAACATCCCAAAATTTGCATAAAAAAGTTAACTGAAGCCCTGTTACTTGTTACATATTTTAAAAGAGAAAATCTAGAGAAAACAATAGAACTAAATGAGATATTTAGTTTGTTCATGGCTGAAATGAACAAAATTGATAACCAACCAGGAATCTTTTTCAAAGATTAAATGAACCAGTTAGGATTTCTGTTTCATGAATGAATTAGGCATGGTATTTATATTTAAAACAAAAATAAAAAAATAAATTAAATAAAACTAACTTATTTGCATCTCTGTGTTTCCGTCCAGCATATTTTTTATCCCAAAATGTGAAAAAAAAAATGCTGACTGAAACTCTGTTACTGTTGCCACACAAAAAGCACAGCATTCAAAAATCATTTCTGAGAAGATGCATCTCTAACTTCATCCGCTTTACAGCTTTGCAACTAGAAACATCAAAGCCAAAAGTCAGGTGTAAGGCAAACATGATTTTAACTGAACTAATGAGGCATTTACTTCTTTCATGACTGAACTTATAAAATTTAACCCCTCTTTCTTGAACGCACAAAAAATCTTGTTCATATGTGAACTGAATCGACTAGGATATCTCTTTCATGAAATGAACTTAGGAATCTTACTCATCTATCAAAAATAAAATAAAATAAAATAAACACGTTTTATGTGAAATCCCAATATGTTCATAAAAAATACGTTGACTGAACTTGAAATTTTTGTTCGTGAGTGAAATTAAACTTGCTCTTGCTCATATTGGAATTGAATCAGTGAGGATATGTCTTTCACAAAATAAACTAGGCATGTCATTTATATCTAAAAATAAAATATAAAATATTCAAATTTTATTTGCACCTTGGTGTTTTAGTCCAGCAATGCATCATCCCAAAATTTTCATTCAAAATATGTTGACTGAAACCCTGTTACTGCTGTCACAATAAAGCATCCTAGAAGCATCCTAAATAAAATCCCAAGCATCTTGTTTATGACTGAACTGACTGAACTGTGACATTTCACATTATTTGAAATGAGTGAATTATTCAACGACTCACTCGTAGCACACTCATTGCTGCCGTATCGATGTGAGCTCCACTGAACAAATCTTTCTAGTGAACCAGTTCAAAAGCTTCAAATCACGCGATGGAAAATCCCCAGCACCAGCGTCCATGTGCGTCTTCATCTTCAGAATGCATGCTTCTTTTTGCTCTGTTGAAGCAGCTGTTCAGAGTCTGACATGATTCAGCAGTCTCTCTTTTCATCTGCTCTCAAACCCACGCCCCATTACCCGGTCCACCGTATCCGTTCCTTCTCAAATCAGCTTCCCATCAGGCTTTTTCCCAGCGCCATGTCACTCATCCTGAAGCAGGAGACGTTACTGACAGATATTTTGACAATCTCACAAAACACTGCCAAACAAATGTTTGGCTTGTCCTTTCAAGCATCAGCGTGCCGTTTTTATGCCATTTCTCCAAAGCCTTTCTCTGTGTTTAATAGCTTAATGCCTCTTACTGAGATGAAGCCTTCTTTCTTTGCCCAGTATTTTATTTTTCCCCTCTATTTCTACACCAGAATGTTTGTCTCTTGAATTGAACCGCTGAGAGGAACCAAACTGGCTTCCCCTGAATTACAAACAATATGAAAGCGAGTCACAACGCAGGATTAAAGCGCTCCACGCCAGACGCGGTAAAAGCGCATTAAAAATGTTAAATATAAAAAAGCATGGGCTCAGACTCAGCATGGTCCGTGTCCAAAGGCTGTCTCACATGTTGGCTGAGCTGGCATTGATTGTTTTACAGTTGGCTGCCGAAGGTTTGCGGCCAGCAGACGTGCAAAACAAATTCGCTCAGTAGGAGCCGCTCGCCTCGCTGCCCTTTATAGCAGCGCTAAAACACTGGCCGCCGTCTCCAGCTCGAGTAACAACACGACTGCTGTCAGAAAATACCGCTCAAAGTAAGCGCTCCACCTACTCTTTTCCCCGTTGTGAGCGCGAGCTGTCCGTTAAAGTGTTTTTCTCGCGAGACGGACTGTTTAACGTCTACAGAAGAGGCTGGCTGGCTCGTACTCTACGTTTATCAGATTTCAAACAGCTTCTTTAACAAATGCACAGAGGTTCAGTCATATGTGGGATCCAACCTAGTCTCATGGCATTTTCGTACCTGGGTGCACTTTTTAGCGAGACACGAAATACGTACCAATAACTACATACTACTGCAGTTTCAGTTTCCAAAAGACACAAACACTAGAGGCAGTAAAACCCCGACACCTTTTACTCCTTTTCACACAAATTTACAGAGGTTTGATTAATAAAGCATATTTTTCGCACAATTACTTTAAGAATATCATGTTACGACTTCAAAACAATATTAATATGCTGGGAGATTTGAAAACTGATGCTTTGGAATGTTTGCATCGCACATATCCAGCCTCGTATCTATGAGTTTTGATAGATTGTAGGTTTGTTCGGTAGCTCACGGAGTACGGAGTCGTACTTAGGAGCTGAGGAGCTCCGGTTCGAATCCTGCTATGGTTCGAGAAAACACTTCAAATCTACATAAAAGTAAGTTGAAATGGCACGGATGCATCAACAAATATGTTTTTATACCATTTTTGCATTTTTTAACACTATCGGGTAGGTTTAGGGTTGGGTTTGGCGTAGGGCATATTTCCAACACGATAGAGCATTAACGTTTAGGGACAGAACCCAGATATTTGAATTCTGAACCGCTGCAATACATACCTGTAGCAACATAATAAAAACACAGCAATACGTACCTATATCAACATAATACAAATGTGCCAGGGTTCACATATTTAACCTGTTTTAGCGCCACTCAATGGACATTTCTCTTTGAAACTGCGGCCAAACGTGCAGTAAGGTAAGTAAAACGGTGTCGCACAGGTACGTATTTTTATGAGACCAGGTTGGTGGGATCGGTGAGCAGCTCATGGCATCCCTAAAATGGCCAAAATCTTTACACAAACAGAACAAGAGCTAGATTTGTGTTTTAGTTATTCAAGGTACAAACAGAAATTGGCGTAGAGCTCTAGATTTTAAAAAGCAGTCATGAACAAATGTGAACAAATCTGTTTGACTGACTAGCACAAACTTTTCAATGTTTGGACCTGCTGAACGAAAACTGTGTTTTGAGTCTGAAGAAGAAGATTCAGAGTGGAACTGAACGACACGTTTTGTTTGTGACTCAACAAACTCAACAAAATCGTTGGTGAACAAACAAGGCATCTAACTAAATGATTCTCACTGAACAAACTTTTTCAGAGCAGAACGAGACCTTAAACTAAGACTTAAACAAGGAATCATAAATCAGTATTTCTCTTTAATCAATACTAGATATACGGGGCTAGATATCTTGTTTCTAAATAAAAATAAAAAATAATAAAATATAAAACAATCAATCTATTCTTAGTTGCATCAGTCCAGCATTTTTATGCAACATCCCATAATTTTCATAAAAAATATTTGACTGAAACCCTGTTACTTATTTTAAAATAAAAAATAGAACAAAAACTAAAATTAAGTTCATTCATGACTGAAATTAAACTGATACTAAAACCCTGTTACTTATTTCAAAAGAAATCTAGAAACAAATGAACTAAATAAGATGATTAGTTAATTAATTACTGAACTTAAACTTAGATTCATAGATGAACTGAATCAACAAGGATTTCTCTTTCATAAATGCATTAGGTCTTATTTTTATATTATATCTTATTTACTGTATATATTGAAAAAAAAATAAAAATAAAATATAAAATATAAAATACTCAAACTATGTTTAAACTATATTGCATCAGTCTAGCGTTTTAGTCCAGCATTTTTATGCAACATCCCGAAACTGGCATAAAAACTGAAACTCTGTTACTTATTTTAAAAGAATAAAGCAACTGTTCGCGCTACTTGTTTCCCATTGTGAGCGCGAGCTGTCTGTTAAAGTGTTTTTCTTGCACTTTTGTCCAAGATGGACATATACAGACCAGGCTGAGGTTTGAAATCAACCCGCTTTAATTGGCTCCCACTACTACACCTGTACTCTATATTTGTCAGATTTCAGACAGGTTGCATCTTTAACGAAAGCACAGAGGTTCAGTAACGTGATGTGTTTTACCAGCAGCCGATCTAGAAAGTTAGTTTTTTTTCCTCTCAAGGTTATTCAGCAGTGTTGTTCAGTCACAGATCAATACTATAGCCTTTGCCCGCCCAAGGTTTCCATAAAAGAGCTTCTTTGTGAATGGAATAGCAGCTCATATTGATTCGGTTTGCTTGTTTTATGAACGTGAGAAAAGTCTTGTCATTTACAAAAAGCTGTAGTTTCGGTGACGAGTCTGACTGTCGCTCAAAACTGTTTTCTCTGTCTGTCGGCGCACAACAATATTGTTTTGTGGCAGTGAAACTGCTTTGGAGGTCGAGGTGAGTGATGTTATCCAGAAAGACATAGATATTCATTAAACGCAGACAGGTTTAGCTTGTGTCTATCTAATTGCAGGATTTGTCGTTATGATTGCGTCATACAGATACCCCCCCCCGCCGTCGCTAAACAAATATCCACAAACAAACTCAAAGTCAGAGCAACCTTGAGCACGCTGCTGGCCGATACTGCCAGCTGTCAGTCAAATCTCGCAGCATTAGAGCGAGGTGTTAGCGAGCTCCAGCAGCCAATCAGCTGCTTCAGGTGGAAAACAATGACAAATGGATGTGTGCGGGCATATCTGATCGTTTTGATGATCATTTTAGCTATTTTTATTATTTGAGACAGTGGAGAAATGGAGGACTCCATCCACATAATGGCAGCTGTATATTTTTTAAACTCATTTACACTGCGTGAGAAAAATATTAAATGTGATACTATAAAGAAACACGTTGTTTTCAAAATTGCATAAATCTAAAATAAAAATTCCATAATAATAATAATCTAAAATATACATGAAAAACATATACATAAAAAATAACTATATAAAAATATATTAAATAAAAAGAAAATAATTTTAATAAATAAAAAATAAATTAAAATTATATAAAATAAATATTTTATATAAAATAAAAGTAATAATCTAAAAATTTTTGTGTAATGTATTAATATATATATATATATATATATATATGCTAGACTAGATATCCTGTTTAGATATTTGAACTAAAAATCAAATATAAAATAATAAAATGTAAAATGTAAAATAATAATATAAAATAAACTATATTTGAGAAAAAATATTAAATGTGATACTATAAAGAAACTTGTTTTTAAAATAAAAATTAAATAATAATCTAAAAATGTTAGTGTAAAATTTTAAATGTTAGTATTAATGTAATATATACACCATAAAACAAACAAAAAAAAAACATTTTTATTACTTGACATAAAACAAACGGTACACATTAAATAAAACAAAATATAGAAAACATTTTATTTCAGCTAGTTGCCAAGGCATCATTGCTTATTTTAATTTAGTTTAACTTGATGTACTAAAACTGAAAATTAATTAATTAATTTAAAAAAAAAAACGTTACAGACATATATAAAAAAAGCAAAAACTACAATGAACTTAAATGAAAATAGAAAACTAGAAAATATAAAATAATAAATACTGATTCAAAATATTAATAAAACTATAATAGTATATAGAACATAATACAAAACAATATATATATTTTTTTTCCTCAAAATTTCTCCCAAACATCTTCTCGCTTGGAAACACTTAGTCTGGACTCTTTAACGCATGTTAACAGTTAAACAGATGGAAAGCGCAGTGATTGTGTGAATCTGTAGTCAGCTGTCTGGCTGTTCTTACACAGGGAACATGTATTTCCTCTGGTACAGTTACAGTAAACAGTTTAATTTAGTGAGTGCTCGTGTCTCTGTCCTGTCCGCTCGGGTGAAATCCTCCGTCAGGGTGAGACTCCTGCAGGTGTGTCTTTAAGAGCTGTCAGAAACACATTCTGCTCTCCTCCGCCGGAGGCATCAATTAGTGCTGCTGCAGAAAAGTGCTGGAGACACATCCCCAACACCGACCGCCACACCGCTTCACGGAGAGCTAACGCACGGAGGAAAGACTCTCAAACACACTGATTCACATTTTAATGAACAGAGTCCTATCATCCATCTGAACCAAATAATACACTCATTATATAAACAGAATGTAGTAATAATATACAATATTGTGTTTAAAATATTTAATCTAAAATATTTAATAATTCTTACATAATAGGTATAAACATATTTATTTAAAATATAAAAGTATTTATAGTATTATTTATTTATTTATTTAAACTATTTAATTTTGGAAACAACCGCTTTTCTTTGTAGTGTCACATTTAATGTTTTTGAAAATATTTAATAATGAGTTTGAAAATGATTACAATTTAATCTCTTAATGAATTTTAATTATGTATGTTAGCTGAGGTATCATTTTTGTTTGTTTGTTGTTGTTTAATGGCTTTACTTGTACCAGTTACCATTCAGGGACAGTTTTCATTTAGTCAAAAAAACAAAGCCAAAAATAAAGTTTATTAATAATAATACTAATAATATTAATGATTGATATTATTATTCATAATAATCAATAATATTGATAATACGTATAATAATATTTATAAATATTACAAATATTATTAATAGATATTTATTAATAAATATTGATATGTTCATTAATTATATTTATTTAATTAAAACTCAAAAAATCAGTTGTATATAAGCATTTTAAAATGCAGATAATTAAGTTTTTATATTAACATTTTAATGAAATATTTAGTTTAATTTGTTGCTGAAATATAAACATTTACATTATGGCTGTAATAAAAACTTATTTTCATAAGAGATTTATTCATACATTAAATAATGAAGACAACAGGTTAAGAAAAAATAAATATAATGAATATGTAATATAGTAATGTAATTTAGCTAAATGCTTCTCAACTTTTACACAACAACAACAACAACAACAAATAAATAAATAAATAAATAAATAAATAAATGTGAACAATAAAATACAATAAAATTACTATAAATCACAAGAAAAAGAAAATAAAAATAAAAAAGTTTTTTAATCTACTGACATCATTGTGAATGCGGTGAAAACTTTCATGTGATTTCTGCAGGAAATCTTCTGGAAAGAAGAACAGAACGTGACGATCAGATCTGAGCAGCGTTTATCTGGAACTCAGTGTTCCTCTGTGAGCTGATGATGCTTCTGGATCCTCATCTGCTTCCTAAACGAGCATCAGCCCGACTGAAATATGAGCAGAACAGTGACTAAAGCTTCCAGCTCTGAGAAACAGAAGATCAAACGAAACATCAGCAGAAATGCTGCAACTGTTTGTCAAGAACACAAACAAACCCCGTCTTCAGAAGCGGCTTCTAACGCTCAACACATCTCAGCCAGCAATCACAGGCCGCTAATGACGCTGTAGCATATCACCTAAAACAAACCAAAAACTGAAGGAAAAACTAGTTTGCTGAAGACAATACTCTGTACTGACATTTCTAGAGCGTTTCTGAGAGCATTTCTGTTGAGTGGAGAGCAGGCGAGGAGACGTTGATCTTTCTGGACTGATATGTTAAGTAGCAAGACGTTTCTGTAATTTCCATAGCAATCGGCTGAGATAACGTTGTGGCACACATCAAAGCTTATTAAGACACACGTTCATTAATTGGCAAATGTGAGCACATCAGAGGATGCAGAATTCTCTTCAGGACAGAGTATGTTAATACTGCACTAAATCACATTCAGACGCCGAAACAAGCTTCATGTTTCCAGAGTTCACAGAACATTACTCTGACAAACAGCAGTAAAGCTCCTGTTTTAATGGGGCTGAAAGTTACTGATAATAACCAGCTATATGGCAGTTTACACACCAGAACTGATGATGATGTTAAATATATTATAGCTACATAAAATCACTTCAGACAGAATTTTTTTTGCTGTGATGACAATTTTAGTTTCTTTTTTAAATTTAATATTATTATTATTATTATTATTATTATTATTATTATTATTTACATATTAACAATAATTATTATCATGTTGCTAATAATAATAATAATAATAATAATAATAATTATTATTATTATTATTATTATTACTGGTATAAAACAGAAATAAGAATAAATATTATTTTGTTATTAATTATTAATAATGTCAATAAAACAACAACAACAACAACAACAACAATAATAATAATAATAATAATAATTATTATTATTATTATTATTATTATTATTATTATTATTATTATTATATACAAGAACACCAGAGCTTTTCACAAAATTAACAAATTAACAGATTTGCTCACATCTGATCAGTGATCTAGAAAACAATGCCAAATCTGAAATATTTGTTATTTGATGATACAAAATCAAGTAACAGATATAACTTCTAAAGAGTATAAACATAATAACAGAAATGATTTTAGCCCATTCAGCTCCTTAAAACTACACTGATATAGTTTCAATCCCTTCATTAATATTTGGACATTTAAAGCTAATGATCGACCTTGGATTTTAGCTGAAGGTCGCAGTCATCTGCCACTTCACTTATTGTCACGGCCCAGGCTTTTAGTCCGACGAGCTCAGGAATTAGTGGCTTTGCCCATTAGTGGTTTAATTGCTTCTGGACGAGTGACATGCATACAGAATCACAGACTGACTGAAGGGTCAAAGGGGATGAATTCATAGCAATTAATGAGACCGCGGCTCGTTCGCTGGTGTCGCTTCAACACACTGGCGGCTTTCTTTCTAAAACAGAAACTACAGCAGATGAAGACCATCTATTTATGCATTTGCCTCTTTTAGCCAATGCATCTACACATTTTATCAGTTCATTCCCTGCCCTGAGTCAAATACATGACCTTGTTCTGCTGGTCAAACTACAGAAATGCTCAAACAAACAAACAAATAAACAAATAAATAAATACATACATATTTTTCCATGCAATTAAATATGAAATATTTAATACATATTAAAGCAAACAAAAAGTGTCAATTAAGCATGTAACAGCAGTTTTCTGTATTTTGAAAGTATTTATTTTAGTCAAATGTACAATAAAAAATGTTTAAATATAGCATTATATAACAAAAATGACAAATAAATAAATAAATAAATAAATAAATAAATAAATAAATAAATATTCCATGCAGTTAAATATTTAATACATATTAAAGTAAAAAAATAAAGTAAAATAATAATAATAATAATAAAAATCTAAATTAAGCATGCAACAGCGATTTTCTGTATTTTTTAAGTATTTTACTCAAATATAAAATAAAAAAATATTTAAATATTGCATTATATAACAAAAATGACAAATAAATAAATAAATAAATAAGTAATCCATGCAATTAAATCTTTAATACATATTAAAGTTTAAAAAAAATAATATATATATATATATATATATATATATATATATATATTAAAAAAAAATAAAAACCTAAACTAAGCATGCAACAGCAGTTTTCTGTATTTTTTAAGTATTTATTTTACTCAAATGCAAAATAAAAAAATATTTAAATATTGCATTATATAACAAAAACTTCAAAAAAGCAAATGCAGAACAGTTATGGCCATTGAAAAGTCACTAATTATCCACTGGTCAAGCTTTATTGGCCACATTTAGAGTCTAATCTGCAAGACTCATTGGCCAACTCAATGAAAAAGCTTCATCTTTCTGCTCTGTCCTGAAGATTGCAGTAGTTTTTGTAATAATAATTGTGCAAATTGGCTTGAGTATATTCAGACTGCGCTCGTAGAAACACTAGCTGCAGTATTGACTTCTGACAGCTGTTAAGCGAGCTGAAGTTGTGTAATTATCAGCCTCACAGGAGGTTTGACAGTTAAGTTGAGAGAAGGATCTGTGTGATTTTCAGTGAATTAGTATGCTGTCAGAGCCGCTGACGGATCTGATGACTCACGGTTGAGTCGAGGACAGAAGCGTTTCTCTCGTCACCTGAAGATCAGCAGACACTGAAACACACAGATGTCGGAGCAGGTGCTGATGTTTAGCAGTATTCACTGCTGACATATTTAAAGCCTATATTTTACACGCAGGAGAGTCTGTCTCTTCATCAATACACAGTTTTACATTTATGCATTCATCATCATTAATATTTTTAATTTTCAGTCACAGTTTTTGTTTAGCTATTTTCATTTGTAGTTTTGTAAAAAAAAAAAAAAACAGTAAATTGAATTTGACCCCCCAAATCAACATTTTATGCTTTGATTGTAAAATAGTGTACTTGATCAATGAACAAATGTATATTTATGCATTTATTATAATTAACATTTTCAGCTTCTTTCTATTCCTTAATCTTATCCCTTTTGTTGTTTTTTAATTAATTATATTAAATTATATTGTCATTTTGATTTTTTTTTATTTCCTTCAAATTAAAAAATAAAAACAGCAAATAAAATAGCAATACAATAGCACAGTTTTTGTTTTGATTTATTTGCAATTTTAGTTGTAAAAAAAAAAAACTAATTAAAATTCAATCTGACCACTCAAATCAATGTTTTCTGCATTTTACTGTAAAATACTGTATTTCATCAACAATAATTTTACATTAATGCATTTATTATCACTAACATTTTCACTCAAGGAATCTCATTCATTTTTAATATTTAATCTTATCAATTTTGTCTTTATTTTTGATGATGATAATAATTTTGCTATTTTTATTCACAACTTTTATAGTTAAAACATTCAAATTTAATCTGATTACTCAAATCAACATTTTCAGCTTTTTACTGTAAAATACTGTACTACAATAAACAACTGTACATTTATGCATTTATTATGAATAAAATGTTTAGTTACCTAATGATCTTTATGATTTTTTTATTCGTTAACCTTATCCCTTTTGTCTTTATAATTATAATGCTTTTGTATTATTATTTGTTGTTGTTGTTGTTTATTGTAATAAATGGCACAAATACAAATAGCAATACAAAGGCAATATAGTTTTGCAAAAAAAAAAAAAAAAAAAATCACATTAAAATTTAACCTGACCACTCAAATATTACTGTAAATCAGAGAATACCACAGTATTACCACGGTGCCACGCCTAAAGCACATGCCTCTTTCTGGAACATTTCTGAGCTGAAAGTGTAATGGTGTGAATTGTGTCTGTCTGCGGTGCAGCTTGAATAATGAATCTCGGCTCTGGTCAGCATCTCTTTCCTCACGCTCTGCCTGAAGCGGACTCCTGTGACCCAGAGACAGCGACGGACGTCACGCACACACCGCCAGCTGGACCACACCGGAGACGCTCAGCAACACTGTGAGAGCAGATAATAATAATAATAATAATAATAATAATAATAATGTCATATTAATAATAGTAATAATAAAATATGTTATTATTAATTATTAATTCATGAGTCAATTTATTATTACTATTACTAATATGACATTATTATTATTATTATTATTATTATTATTATTATTAAGTCAATATAATACTACTACTATTAGTGGTACTATTGAAGTAGTAGAAGTAGTAGTAGTATACTATTACTTATCTCTAATAATAATAATAATAATAATAATAATAATAATAATAATAATAATAATAATTCAATATATTAATAAGTCTTACTATTATTATTATTATTATTATTATTTACTATGACTACAACTAATACTGCTACTACTACTACTACTAATAATAATAATAATGTTATTTTGTGAATATATTATTTATAATATATTCACAAAATAACATTATTAGTAGTAGTAGTAGTAGTAGTAGTAGCAGTAGTAGTATTATTATTTATAATAATAATAATAATAATAATGTTATTTCATCAATATATTATTATTTATAATAATAATAATAATAATAATAATAATAATAATAAAGTTAATTTATTATTATTATTATTATTATTATTATTATTATTATTATTATTATTATTATTATTATTTACTACGACTACAACCACTAATAATGCTATTTTGTCAATATATTATTATTTATAATAATAATAATAATAATAATTCTAGATATTAATAAGTCAATTTATTCTTTTAATAATTATTAAACATCGAGCTAAGTTACACAATGGCAAAACAAAGCACTTCCTATTTTTCTGCTTGGAAACACGAACATCTGACCTTTTGTTAACATGTCCATATCACAACTGTGCTTACGTCTGATCAATGACCTAGAAAACAAACTGCAGAATCTGAATTTTTTTCTTCCATTTTACATCATAACGTCACTTTGAATTCATTTAAACTACTTTTTTTCATTTTTAAATAGGGATTTTGGACGCCAGACTTTTAATGCAGCCTCAAACGAATGGACTGAAGGAATCCAGCACAAGCCAGCGGAGGATTGTAATATTTTAACGTGCTTTTCCAAACCAATGTTCGAATGTCACTCATTTAAAAATGCCCTCAACACTCATATAAAAATGGAAACCCACTGTTTCACGACTCAACCTCCCATGACCACAAACTGGTCCAAAACATCCATGTAGAGCACATTAATCTCAGCCACCTCTTTGGGTTCGCACAGATGTAATGAAAGACTGGAACAGCCGACTGAGAGGCTTTAAAGGTTAAAGGCTGCCTGCGTCCTGCTGCTTAAGCTCTGGCTATTACAGTTCATTCCATCAGCAGCTAGATTATGAGATCATTGCAAACTGGGTCACACTGTAACATCGCAGCGCCGAGACGGATGCTTGTTTCAAGACATTGCATATACCTTGTTGTCATAAATTCAAGGACCTTTCAAGGACTTTCCAGGTCCAATACCCTCAAGTTCAAGGACTTCATTTGGGGACACATTTCAAGTGAGAGCAAGGTTACATCGTGTTACCTTCTAAGATACATTGTTACAGTTTTCATGCGTCAAACACAACTATGCAAAAAAGCTTTGCATTTATTTTTGGCCATATGACAGAGATCTGATATTCTATTTGTTGCATTATTGTTTTGTATAAAGCTGAAGAATATTTGATACATCCTATATTGTATTCTAAAACGATCTGATATTAACTTTTGCATGGATTTTATTGAAAAGAGCTTAGGCTCATGCAACCAGAAGTTTTAAAATATATGAATATGCTTTTAAGTTTTTGTTCCCTCATGGGTTTACATTATCTTAACAAGAAAAGCAATTCAAGATTACATGAAACAAAATATTTGGGCAACAGATTATCACAAATGTTCTATATTTATTGAACACAATATACAGTCATTGACCGAACATATTTGGGTTCGGTGTAACCACAAAGTGTTGGTGAAATAATACGGATTTTTTTTTTTTTCCAGAAAGCTTCTTGCACAAAATAAATTCAAGCACTTTCAAGGACCTGTCTCTATGTATGTTTATTTTCAAAAACTTTCCAGGGCCTTGAAATTGTTTTTTTTTTTTTTTTTCAGATTCACAAACTTTCAAGGATTTCAAGCACCCATGGGAACCCTGGATTACGGTCTGAAAAATGCCTTCGCTCTCCGGAATCCATTATGCATTCAGGTCCTGTTGTAGTTAAGGCTGATAAAAGCATTTGTGTCTCTCTGTGTGCTAAGCATGCTTGAAAAACAATTAGCCCATGTAAAGAGTCAGTCTGCCATTTCTCACCCCATTAAGTTCAGCCCAGTGGTTTAATGCTCCTGTCCCATGCATGCCCATCAGAGCTGTTTTCACATGCCATCATCAGCCTGAATGGCGAAAGAGAGAAAGAGCGATGACAGATGAGGTGTTATCGCTCTCAGTGCATGAGGAAAAGTGACTATGCATTGCTATTCTCTACTGTATGTCTGAGGTCCTGTTTAATAAGGCAAGCTCCAAAAACGCTGGCAGATTTCGCAGGTATATTTTTATAAGCGCTCGGGTAAAACAAGAGTTTCAGAAAATAAACCCTGAAATCTCTGGGAAAGGATTGCATCATTTCACAACAAACTTCATTGTGAATATAATATAGGGGTGTTACGTCAGGAATAGTTCACCTAAAAATAAAAACGATGCTATTGTTTAGTCACCTTAACTCGTTTCAAAGCCACAGGTCAGCTATGAAGCTCTAAAAAGGAGTGCCATAAAAATACACATTAAGCTTAGTTTTAAAGTTTTAAAGGTTCAATGCAATTTAAGCTTAATCAGTAGGACTTTTGGCATAATGCTGATTATATAATTTTCTTACATTGAGGCCCATTTTTGGAGGATATAAAAGCAGAAATGTGAACCTTATAACTATAAAAGCATTTACATTAATTTTCTTAAAATGTTGCATTTTTTGAGCTGTAAAGTGTTTAAATCATTCATTTACAGTTGTGTTTAGGGTTTAATGTTGTTATGCAACCAAGTTATAAATCTGGATAACTGTGCACAGAAAAAAAAAACATTAAGCAATTATTTATTTACATTTACGAACATAGTCTATTATTCATATGGACCACTTATGTGGTGCTTTACTGCCATTTTTAGTCTTTTTGGTGCTTTTTGTTTCTTTAAAATGTTTTACTCTTGTGTTTTACTGAGAAAAAAATAAATAAATAAATAGTGCATACAGGCTTGGAATCAACAGGAGAGTAAATGGTGATACAATTTTAATTTTTAAGTGAACTATTTCTTTTAATGTCGTTCCAAAGCCACAGTTTAATTACAGGTGATTATGAATCGCCAAAAAGGACAATAAAGCACCACTAAAATTCTTAAAGTTCAATGCAAGTTATGCTTAATCATCAGAGCTTGTGCCAGAATGTTAATTATACCACAAATAATATAAGAAATAAATTAAAAAACAAACAAATCTATCCATCTACTTGAGGCTACAGTGACGTACTTACAATGTGGCCCATTTTTGGAGGATATAAAAGCAGAACTTTATAAAAGTTATATTAATTCTGTTAAAATGTTTGCATTTTTGAGCTGTAAATCTGTTTAAATCATTATTTTAAAGTTGCTTTAAGGTTTGTTGTTGCCGTTGTTATGCAAACAAAGTTATAAAACTGGACAACTGTACACAGAAAAGAATAGTAAGCAATTATTTATTTAGATTTTATATTTATACTTTATTATTTCTATTTTAACATTTACAGACTGGCCCCTTTAACTTCCCTTCCATCGTAAGTTACTCACTGTAACCCAGATCTTTATATATAGAAAAGGAGGGACAAGTGGAAATTAATCAACAATGTGAAACAAATACAGCCTACAGTAAGACTTAGAAAGTAGTGTATTATTCATATGGACAACTTATGCCGTTTTGATCCTTTTGGTGCTTTTTGTTCTTTAAAATACTCTACTCTTGTGTTTTACTGAAAAATAAACAGTGCATACAGGCTTGGAATGGAGATGAGAGTAAATGATGACACAATTTTCATTTTTAGGTGAATTATTCCTTTTAATGTCATTTTAAAGTCACAGTTCAATGAATATGAAGTTCCAGAAAAGGGCTAAAACACAATAAAAGCACCACATAAATTCTTAAAGTTCAATACAAGTTAGATGTACAGAATTTTGTTGCATAATGTTGATTATAGCACAAACGATCATTTTCTTTAATATAAAGTAAAAACTTGTGGTGGTTAATCGAGGTTGCAGTCAAGCACGTACAATGAGGTCGATTTTTGGAGGACATAAAAGCATAAATATGAACCGTATAACTATAAAAGTTCTTCCATTAGTTCTGTGAAAATGTGTGCATTTTCTTTAGCTGTCAATTTTTACAGTTGCTTTAGGATTTAATGCTGTTGTTGTTGTGCAAACAAAGTTTTATTTATTTATTTGTATACTTGTTGCTATACTGTTCTACTCTTGTTTTTTACTGAAAAAGTATTAGTGCATACAGGCTCGGAATCGATATGAGAATAAGTGATGACATAATTTTCATTTTTAAGCGAACTATTCCTTTAACTGAACTGAAAATCTTTGCCTCAGCATCCAGAAGCCTCTAATGGCCACTAAAGATGGAGGACGTGGCGTGAGCCAAAGTGGGAGCTAATCCATGGCTTTCACCAGCATGATGAGGCGCTCAATACCACCTTGAAGAGTCTGGAGAAGGGTATAATGAAGCTGGACGCTCACAGCGTTTGCTCAGTTTTCACCCAAAAACAGGCTGCTGAAATCAGACTGGGATAATAAATCAGTGCTTCGTCATCGACGCTATCGAGCGCGACATCTCTCTCTGAAGACCGGCGGATGCGCTCCTTCCTGAGGTGACACTCGTTAATTTAAGAAATTAATTTGAGCGAAGGAAATGAGGTCAAGAGAAAATGGAAACGGGTCTTTGAAAGTAAGACGGACGGACAGAGCCGGGGTTTGGCTGGATGCTTTGCTTTCTGACCTGACCGCGAGGCTGATTTATCCTGCCCAGCTTGGCCGATCCGCAGCGAGAAAGAGCGATCGCTAACAGCCTCCTGGCTTCACCAAAGCCTCCCATAATCTCCAGCAAATTGAGTCTGTGCTGCCTGCTGGGGACGGGATGGACCAGACTGACCATTCACAGAGAACCAGCCAACAGTTAGAAACCACTGACTACAGGCCCTTGCACAGGTTTAACTATAACAACAACTATATCAGCTGGGTAGTAACTGATTACATGTATTCTGGATTATGTAATCAAATGCAAAAACAGTACTTGTAATTAGATTATATTGCATTTTAAAGTCAGACTACACATAGTTTTTTTGAATACATGATTGCATATTATTCACACAATAGCAATAAATGATTCATAATTTATTGATTCTCCCCAATTCCTCTTTTTCATCTCCTAAACACTCAGAAAGTCTTTCAGTTTTGTGGACATTCACACAGAGACCAGTCACTAGTCAGGTGTCTACACAGCATTTGTCCATTAGATTTACAGAAATCCTTTCTGGCTTAAAAAGTGCTGCAACATTGCAACAACTACTGATGAACACGTTCATTTTTTTATTTGTATGTGGGTTGTTTAACCACGTATTACTGTGTCTTTGAAAGGCTTTTGTCTTTCAAACACAATTAAAATACACAAATTAATGTTATTTATTATTTACATATAATGCAGGGATGCATTTCCAAACTTTTTTTTGTCATCTGAATCTCTTTCACCTAATATATTTACTTGAAGTACCCCTGAGATTTTAACATAAATGTTTTAATAATTAAGTATCACATTTGCATGTTAATTATTAGTGGTCACATGATATGCAGGTAAACATAAAATATAGATTTCGATTGATGCTATTTTAAAATGATTTTAATTTGACATTTTTACATTTTAATTAATAATTTGCGATTTATTTATTTATAAACTCACAAACCCCCTGCAGTTACTTTACAAACCCTAGTTTGGGACACCTTGGCGTAATGTAATGTTTAATGCACTTTATGTTGTTAATTACAATGAATGAAACATATTTTCTTACTCTTTGTATCCTGTTTAAATCAATGTGAAAAACGAGATAGGTCAAAAGTAATCTAAAAGTAGTCTGATTATATTACCTTAAATGTGTAATGTAACGGATTACGTTACTAACTACAATTTTTGTCATGTAATTTGGAATCAGTAACAGACTACAATATAAGTAAGCAATCTCCCCAGCTCCGAACACCGTGTCCTAACCAGATGCCACGCAACACACGATAAAAAAGGAAATCTTTTCCGTTTTAATCAGTTTTTGTCCTAACCAGCCACAAAGGTGCAACATGACGCCACAGCTGAAACAACAGCATACAAACTATGACAATGATAATCTGATTATATGCTTTATTTAATATTAAAAGGGTCTAAAATGACCTTTATAGCCATACTGAATGTGACAATGGATATTTTACCTCAGATCTTGAAAATAAAGCAAAAATGTTAAAACGGTGTAAACAAACAAGCTCACAAGCTAAGAGCAAGAGACGAGAGCTAACTTGTCAATCCATCAAGATGGATGACATAATGAGGAACATAAACAGATGTTCTCTGACCAATTAGACCAGTTTTATTCACATGTGACTCACAAAGAACATTTTAGTTCTTTAACCCATAGGCGAGAAATGTAACCCGCAAACACTGAAGCTTTTATATTAGCAGAGCATTTGTGAAATGCTACAAACTTACGTCCACAAATGTTGAAATTAATGTGAATGTAAATAAAAGGAATCTAACACACATGGCATTTTCAAGTGCACAGCACTTACAGAGTTGGTGAGAAGCAGCATTTACTGTGAACTGAGCCACTTTTTAAAACATATTTAAATATTTAAAATAAAAAATAGTGCAGCCCCATTTATTTATTTCAATATTACATTTAATTTAATTTTTTGTTAGCTCCCCATGAACTCAAAAATCACCAGGGAAACCCTGACATAAGGTATGAAACATCTTAAGTTTGTGATTAAGTTGATATTTAAGATGCACAACTACACTAAGCGATGAAAAAGCAAGTTTGGGTATTCAAAAACGCTCAGCTATAATCTTTTGTTGTCCTGTCAACTAATGAAATCGAATGATTATAGTCATTAACGCGATCGAGTGAAGTTAGGGTTTGGGTTGTGACCAAGAACATCTGCTTTTGTTTCCGAATGAATCTTCTGAAGAAACCCTTGTGGGATCTGATGAATCTGAAGGAATCTGTCCTAGCGGATACGGTCCTGTCAGGGACAGACAGAGTAAACAGTCCCAGCGAGAGCGCAGCAGCCTTTGATTCGGGGTTTAAGCCCCCTGCGGTTTCACTGATCCTGTCACGCTCTCTGTGAGAGTGTCTGTCTGTGAGAGTGAGACTCATCGCACACTTCATCACTGCCAACATCTCTCCTCCCATCACTCCTCTCTCTCTCTCTCTCTCTCTCTCTGTGTCTCTCACTCCCTCTTTCTCTCTCTCTCTCTGTCTCTCACTCCCTCTCTCTCTCTCTCTCTCTCTCTCTCTCTCTCTCTCTCTCTCTCTGTATCTGTTTTCAGATGCTCAATTCCTCGCCGGAATAAAATAAAATGTGACGCTTGTCATTTCTGTGCTAAAAATGTGCTTCGTGTGGACACATCTAAATATACTGCTTTTATTGAAGTCAAAACTGTAAAAATCTATTTAATATGACTAAATCAGTGTTATTACAGTATCAGTGATATACCATTATAGTTTTGTTAATATCTTGAATTAGATTTTATTTTTATATTCTGTTCTGACTTTAATTTTAGTTGTGTGTTTTTGTCTTTATTTATAGATTTTCATTACACTTTAGTTTATTTCATTTTAGTTTTAGTACTTGAACTGAGAAATGTTTATATATTTCATTTTATTAATTAACATTTATTTTAAAGTAATTTTATTTTTATTCTTTTTTATGGTTTTAGTTTTAGTTTTGGTTAACTACAATAAACCTACAATAATCAATGTTACTAAATAGCAGAAGTAAATCTGAATAGTCAAGAATGAAATACAGTAGCTTTTTAAGGTCATAAATGCGTGTTTTTGGACTTTTTGAGTTGTACTGCTGGGACTTTTCTGTTAATTATGTATTGTATTTAAAGTAAACATAAAATCAAAACAGAGTGGATTTACTTTTTTATTATCTTTTATCAAAACATAATAACTTGCTGGGTCTGAGCTGGCTTTCATTTTCAGCTGACATCAGAAACCCTGCTTGTTACGCAACATTTCACAATCGATTCAACATCTAAAATCAACATCTTCTCTTGTTAAATATCCGATTTCATATATATGTCAGATTAGAAAAGTGAAATGGGTTTTGACTTTAACCGCTGACATGCTGTTACTGTAAAGCCACTTTTCAGCTGTACAGGCTGTGTGTGGCATTGAAGAGGAATTAGCCAGCGGCACTGTCTTTACAGATGGGACTGATGCTGTTTGATCAGGGGAGCTTCACTGAAGTCATTTACTGACTCCTTTGCCTTGATTGTGCCTTAAAAGTGCTATAGATCTCTACAAGGATCCAACCTGACCGCTCCATCTGTTGGGAAGAGATATGTGATGCATATATGCAACATAATCATGCTGGAAGGAATAGTTCACCTAAGAATGACAATTATGTCATCATTTATTCACCCTTATGTCAATCCAAACACATATGACTTATGATGATGACTAGAGCTTTCAACCTTCAAAAAGGACAAATAAATACCACAAAGATATCATAAAAATAGTCCAGAAACTCTGTTGTGTTTGTGTCACAATCAGATCAAAATTAAAGTTGTCTTTGATTTTTAATCTTTCCCTCCGTTGATCTACTAACTGAATCAGCGAGTTGAATTCAAATCAGTAAGATTCATGAACAAATCATTCAGACTAATATATATTAGCATTGTCACAATACTGCAATTTCAAGTAGCTTTCTTGTTGTTGTTGTTGCTGTTATTATTATATCACTATTATTTCTAAGGCTGAAATATATTATTTTGTGATGCAACTGATTACATAATAAATAAAATAAAACAGGAAACTAGATTAGATGAAATAAATGCATTTGTATAAGTTGCCATTCTCTTGATTTGTGCTTATAGGTGAAATTGCAATAATCCTGATGTAACAATCATGATCAGTAATCACGACTATAATTTTGAGCAAAATAATTGTAATAATCAGTTCAACCATTATGCAGCATGACTAAAATGTGGCCAATTTTTAGTTGACTAAAACTGGTTTAATTGGCTGACTGTAGAATATATATATATATATATATATATATATATATATATATATATATATATATA
>JAFVLL020020106.1:0-10924 GCA_021397915.2 Tor tambroides | reverse complement strand
TCCAAAATAAAAGTTTTTGTTTACATAATATATGTGTGTGTACTGTGTATATTTATTATGTATATATAAAGACACACACACATACCACATATATTTTGAAAATATTTATATGTATTTGCATGTATATATTTATATTCATATAAATTATATCAAACATAAATATATTTAATATATAAACATAACATATTTTTCTTAAATATATACATGCATGTGTGTGTATTTATATATACATAATAAATATACACAGTACACACACATATATTATGTAAACAAAAACTTTTATTTTGAATGCGATTAATCGTGATTAATCGTTTGACAGCACTAATATTGATATATAATTTGTATTATATATATATATATATATATAAATATTACATATTTATATATATATATATATATATATATATATAAATATTACATATTTATCTTAAATATATGCATGGATGCATGTCCATTAATATATACATAATAAATATACACAGTTCACACACATATATTATGTAAACACAAACTTTTATTTTGGATGCGATTAATTGTTTGATTTTACTAATTGTGACCAGTGACCAGCAGATGTTAGATGCTGTAAAAATGATTGTTGAAATATGAAGTTGAAAGTTGAAAATGAAACATTTTCCTATTTCAGTTTTTCTACATCAAAATTTCATGTTTAATTCACTCCAGTGTTAAAGTCTATGTTTAATTTACTCTATGATATTACAACTGATTTTTGACTGAAAAAAGATTGTACAGCTTATGTTTGCAGTGTAGAAGATCCCCCGATGTATTTCTGCGGTTGTGTGTTGAACGTGTCCTTGTGTTTTCAGGGTTGGCTCCCGCAGTCACTGGTGAACAAGGCTCTTCCTCGAGCACAAGCGGACTTCACTAAACACCTGCGGCACCGGCTGGCCGCTCAAAACCCACAAAACAACAGATGCTGAGAGTCAGACATCAACAGTGACGGCAGACGACGATATAGGAACACAGACATGCAACATACACCTCGTCTTATCAGAGTAGAACTACTGTGAAATTGATTTGACAATATAAAATGGCAATAAAAAATATATATTTCACAGGAGTGTCATTTTATTTATATATGTGTTTTAAATTTTTATATTTGTATTATTTTTATTTTTATATTTCTGTTTTTATTTTAATTTTAGTTAAACTATTAGTGTATTAGTAATTTTTAATTAGTGTTTTTTTGTCATTTATTTTTTTTATGTATGTATATTTTTTTTTATACATTTTTATTTCAGTTTTAGTATAATTTAGTGAAAGTTAAATGAGAAATATTGCCTAATGTTACTAGCTTTATATATATATATATATATATATATATAAATAGATAGATAGATAGATAGATAGACATATATGTATATATAAAGGTTTGTTTTAGATATAACCTTGTTTCATAGTCGCAATTACAATTCTGAGATGTAAAGTCACTTAAATTCTGACTTTTTTGCATGAAATTCTGAGTTTACTTCTTGCAATTCTGTTTTTTTATTTTGTTTTATGACTGCTCTCACAATTTCCCTTAAAAAAACTCAGCTGGAAGTTATTAAAGATAAGCAACTACTCATGAAATTGATTTGACCACATAAAATGACCATAAAAAGTTTTTCACAGCTGCATTATTTTAGTATCATTTTATTAATATTTTTTTTAAAAAATGCACATTTTTATTTTATTTATATTTCTCTTTTAGTAATTTTTTTTGTGTAATTTTAATTTCCTTTATATGTCTATTTTGTTAATTTAATTTAATTTTCAGTTAATTTAGTACCATCAGGTTAATCTAAATAAAAGTGAGAAATGCTGCCTCGGCAAATAGCAGAAATAAGTTTTTTCAAGAAACATTTTTTTTTTTTTTTTTTAGTTAACTATGATAACTCTGATTCTGTATTTTGTGTCTGATATTGAGCTTCATATACTTAAACCAAAAATGAAAGTTTAAATGAGCTGCAGTGATGGAAACAGGACAAATAAGCATACGGGTTTGGGTGAGTAATGACCAAATGAATTTTTTTGGAGAGCTATTCCTTTAACCTTCAGCTGGGAATGATCCAGACGTGTTGTTATCATGCAGACACACATCTGCACTCGCAGTGACAGCACACAGATGGAGATCGTCTGACAGACTCGACGCGATTCACTGCGGATTCAACACTTCAAAAGGACAAATGACATACTGAAGAGACTCTAAAGAGACCATCTCAAGAGTCAACTTTATCTCTAATAGTCTCTGAAAATCACCAGATTGGCCTTTAGAGAGCTGAAGAGCATCAGCCGAGGACAATGACTCCATTCAATCGGCTGAAAAGACTTTAGGCATGCCTCAAATCCACAATATAATGAGCTCTGAACCTATAACACGCTCCAGGGTCAGAGCACTTCGTTTTTCAGAGCAACTTAAAGGAATCGTTCACTGAGAAAAATACAGAAAGATGCAGCATCGGCCTTCATGTCATTTAAAAGAAAAAAAAAGAAGAATTTTCACAAAACTGTTTTCCATAAATCTCTTAAGAATCATGCAGCATTTTTGGATGAATTATTTTTTTTTTTAAATTAAAAAGAAAAATATTTTTAAAAAATTGTATTAAAACTATTTTATTAAAAAGCTTAAAAATAATTATATTAATATTAGTTTTATAAATTATTTTAATAAAAATAGAGAAAAAAAGTAAAAATAATATTCATGCTTTTTCATAAAATAGTTTTTCATAAATCTGTCAAGTATCATTTTTGGATGAACTATACACTATACATATACTATACACTATAACATTTATTTTTGTTTTAAAACTATTATAAAAAATATAAAAATATTAAAAATGCTACTAAAAATTAAAAATGAAGTAATCATTTTGACTTTCTCGAATAAATATGTGCCACTAACTCAAATTGCATGAAAGTTTAAAATGTTCAAAATGAATAAAACTGCAGATTAACATTAACATTTTCATTGATATTTGAGTTATGGGTAAAAATGTTGAACTGAATTGATGAGTGTGTCTCTGAGCTCTGCTGCTGGCTGATATTACAGATGCACTTTTAAACATTAAAAATCAATGCAAACAAATCTATGTTGAACTAACAGCTATGAAACAACTCCAGTTTCTGCAGAGCTGAATGGAGACTGATTAGTTTCCCTCACATTCGTCTGCATTTTGACTTCATTTCTTTTACAGTCCATCATCTTCCCTCCAAATGTCATAACAATCAAAACCAGTTCAGATCTGCTGCTGCAATAAAACCCAGACTTACTAGTACACACTTGGATACTCCATTTTAAAAATTGCATCGTGATTTCATTAATTTTTGTTTTATTAATACATAGACGTAATGCCCTGTCAATAAGCATTTTGTCTTTAGTCTTTGGAAACCACAGAATAAAAAAATAATTAAAAAGGTGTGACTTCTTAACTTACAATTCTGACTTTTTTTTCTCAGAATTGAGTTCATATTTTGCAATTAATTCATATTTATATATATGACCCTGGAGCACAAAAGCAGTCTTAAGTCGCTGGGGTATATTTGTAGCAATAGCCAAAAATACACTGCATGGGTCAAAATTATTGATTTTTCTTTTATGCCAAAAATCATTAGGACAGTAAGTAAAGATCATATTCCATGAAGATATTTTGTAAATTTCCTACTGTAAATATATCAAAACTTAATTTTTGATTAGTAATATGCATTGCTAAGAACTTTATATGGACAACTTTAAAGGTGATTTTCTCAATATTTTGATTTTTTTGCACCCTCAGATTCCAGATTTTCAAATAGTTGTATCTCGGCCAAATATTGTCCTATCCTAACAAACCATACATCAATGAAAGCTTATTTATTCAGCTTTCAGATGATGTATAAATCTCAATTTTGAAAAATTGATACTTATGACTGGTTTTGTGGTCCAGGGTCACATATTAAAAAAAAGAATTCAGATTTTTTTTTTTTAGAAAAAAAGTTGCAATTACCTTTTTATTTATTTCATGGCTTTCATATGAGTCATATTGTTCGCTGATGGGGAATTAGAGAAACAGAGCTCTCAGATATTAGTTTTGTGTTTCATGTCATGTGTAAAAAATTATATTTTTACCCTTTACCTTTTAATCCAGTAAAAATCATCTACCAGACGTTTCCAGAGAATCAGTTTTGAAAGTGCAAACAAATAATCTGAAATAAAAACTCCACTTTTCTTTTCAATGTGTATTTTTTCATGTATTTCATCATCCTACAACTTAAAAATTTAATAAATATTAACACTTAAAGCTCTCATTCATGTATATACAAGTACTATACAATACAGAAATTAGGTTAAACCACGTGAGAGACGGCAGACCTGACGCTCTCGCACCTTTGAAAACCTGCAACTATTTACAGTATGTACAAAACCAGATGCAAGCTCAAACACACAGACTGCAGGTGGTTGCTGTTGTTTCACAGGTGAGTGACTGAACATCAGGAGCACCAGGAGGCGGCGAGGACCAGGTACACTAGCTCTGTAACTCTTCAGTACATCTGTGTAGCTTCAGCTTCATTAACATCAGCAAAAAACATGATTAGTGGCTATGAACAAAATACAATACAGGCCAGTGTTGTTGTATTATTATTGACGTACTATAACAGTATTTTATATAATATGTATTTTAACATATTTCAAATTCACTTTTAAAGTTTCATCTGTTTTATATATATATTAGCTTTTCCGTTTTTTTAATTTTAATAATTTTCAAGTCATTTTAGTGTTACTTTTAGTAATTTTAATACTTCGAATTCAAATTATTTCATTTTTTTGCCAATTTTGATTGAAGTTCTCCATATTACACACACACACACACACATATATATATATATATATATATATAAGTGGTATCAAACGATTAATTGCGATTAATCGCATACAAAATAAAAGTTTTTGTTATAATATATGTGTGTGTACTGTGTATATTTATTATGTATATATATATATATATTTATATATATATATATATAAATACATACACATGCATGTATATATTTAAGAAAAATATGCCATGTTTACATATTAAATATATTTATATATAAGAATATGACTATATAAATGTATAAACAAATATTTTCAAAATTTTTGAATATTTTGAATAATACAGTATGTGTGTGTGTATTTATTGTATTTATATATACATAATAAATATACACAGTACACATACATATATAATGTAAACAAAAACCTTTATTTTGGATGCGATTAATTGTTTAACAGCACTAATATATATATATATATTTTTTTTATGTTATAACTATTTTATGTTTATTTTTGCAGTTGGCATGTGCTGATTGTTTCAAGAATAAATATCTAAAAATTCATAGTAAAAATGTTTTGCATTCTTAATCTAATTTTGTGTAAAAATGTCTGAATTTCTGGAAGGCAGGTCAAATAATGAGTTTAATAAGAAATTAAAATAAAGCTCAAGTCAAGTGCATTGTGGGACTCTGGGATTCCACACTAATTAATCACAGGTTTCTGTAACTAATCACATCAAACTGAAATGAAACTAGTGTTATGTCAATTATTTTGAACTGCAGTTATTTTTCTCAGGTCATCGGGGGATTTTGAAAGCGATCACAAAACTACATCAGAGTTACAAAGCAAACGTACGCAGCTAGCCTCAAAATAACACAGCTACGATCCACACGAGCGAATAATGACGTACTACAGCCACAAACACGCTAGTAGTCCTGAAGACACAAAACCGCACGGATTGAGCCGGAAGCATTTCAATAACAGCACCTTCATGGTTTCTCCCGTTTCCACACACGGAGCAGAGGATTGTGGGAAGAGCAGCAGGCTGTGGGTGATGTCGGTTCGTTCTGAGGTAACCAGTAGCTGCTGTGTGATTGGTTAGTGAGTGATCATGTGACCAGCGAGTCCCTGGATCCGTGGGTCGTGGCGAGCGAGTCCGCAGTGGTGTTCTGGGTCTGGAGTGCGTCTGGAGGTAGAGGCGAGGTGACAGACTCCGGAGAGGAAGTGATCTCGTCCGCTTTAGGGCTGGAGGAAGTGGGCCGAGGTCTCCTGCTAGCTGCTTTAGTGGTGAGGACGAGCGGAGCCGCTGTAGATGGAGATACAGACGTCTGCGTCTGAGTCGGACTGGGACTCGTTTGAGGAAGAGGAGGGAAGGTGAAATCCGGAAGCCATGAGAAAGGAGGATGAACGTCTGGAGAAACTGTACTGAAACCTAACTTCCGGTTACAGGACTCGCAGCAGAGCTTCTGGTAACCCGGGATGGAGCAGTAGCGCGCCAGGACCTCCATCTGACAGAAGATGGACTTATCACCCAGACACGGCTCGTCTGGAGGAGAGACGGGAATCAATTACGAATGATAGAAGACGTTGCTGACATTGTTATAAAATATACTAAAATAATGAAACATAGAAATCATAAAAATACAATAAAATAAATTATATATAATGAATATATATATTTATTATTTTTTATGAGTATTTATCTATTTAAATGTACAATAATTAGCATTAATAATTTTTCAATATAATAAATTAATTTAATAATAAATAAAATAAATGTAATAAATTACATATATTAATTATATTTTGATGAGTATTTATTCATTTAAATATATAGTAATTAATAACAATAAAAATAATAAAAATTTAGATAATACAATTTAATAATTTATAAATTGAACAGGAATAATAAAAATACAAAAATAAATCAATTTAATCAATTACATATATTTAGATGAGTATTCATTCATTTAAATACAATAATTAATATTAATAAAACAATTTTCAATAATAAAATGAATAATTATTAAAAAAAATACAACAATTTTTAATATATTAGAATATATTTATTTAGTTTTGTAATTATTCATTTTAATTTTTGTCTGTTTTAATTTTTAATTTCTAGTAGTATGTTTTATAGTATTAATAAAATACTATAAAACATAAAAAATAAAAATACAAAAATTTAATAAAATGCAATTATATTACTGATTTAAGTTAAATCATCAATATTGTTTGGCATACAAAAACAAAAACAAACAAACAAAAAAAACATATGACTTTACAGTACCATTCTTTTCTTTTTGCCAGAAATTAAATACTTTTATTCATCAAGGATGCATTAAATGCATCAAAAGTGTCAGTAAAGATATTTATAATGTTACAAAATATTTCTATTTCAAATAAATGCTGTTCTTTTCTATTCATCTGTGATTGCTGAAAAATAAAATGTTTCATGGTTTGCACAGAAATATTGTGCAGCACAACTGTTTTCATCATTGCTAATAATCAGAAATGTTTCTTGAGCAGCAAATCAGCATATTAGAATGATTTCTGAAGATCATGTGACACTGAAGACTGGAGTAATGATGCTGAAAATTCAGCTGCGCATCACAGAAATAAACTACATTTTACTATCATATTTCCCAGTTTTTCACTATATCTTTGAATAAATAAATTCCGCCTTAGTGAGAGGCCGATCACATAAGAGAACTGACAGAAGCGGATCGCTGATCAATAATCCATCAGCGTCTGTATTGACGAGTCACTTACTAGAGACTTTATCCAGAGTGTTTCCCGGCGCTTTCTCCTCCTCAGTAGTCAAATTCTCCAGTAAATCTCTAGTGGGACTGGGTAAAGACGGCTCTCCTGGAAGAAAACAACACAAAAGAACATTTCCTGTCAGACAGGAAGTCACTGCAGTGTCAGAGATCCAGTGTTGGGAAGGTTACTTTAGAAATGTAATAGGTTACAGATTACAAGTTACCCGATCTAAAATGTAGTAAGTAGTGTAACTATTGCAATTATTAATGTAACTGATTACATTTGATTACTTTTCTAAATGTCTAATTTTTTCAGCTGTTAATCATTTTCAAACATATAAACCAGGCAGGGTTAATCTCACAGTAGAACTCAACACTGATTACTGTCAGACTTTCACAATCCTCCATCACTTGAATTAAGATTATAATAATTTAATTTTAAAGCACAGCCACCGCAAAATCAGATTTTAGCACCTCTTTTCACTTGGAGATTGTTCTGAGGTTAAATACAAATTTAAAACCATAACAAGATATAGTTTAGCAAATATGATACTGTTTTTGAAATCAAATATTTCCATAGTTATGACTGGAAACACTGGCCTAGGAAAAACAGTTAATCTTAAATAATACATAAACCCAAATAGAAAATAAAACCGTTATCAAATAAGTGTGTCCTATTCTGCGTCCTGAAACATTGGTGTCTCATATTATAGAGCAGTCACTGCAATTTATGAAAGAAGTCAATTACTGTAAATGTGTGTGTGTGTGTTATTTCTGGTAACACTTTATTTTAAGGTGTCATAATACAGAGTAATTACCTAATTAAGTACTTAGTAGTAGCTGTTGTACTTACATGAAATAAAATGTACTTACCATGTAACTAAGTTATGGAACAGCCTGTAATTACAGTTTGTAATTATGTAGATGTAATAGGCAGCTACTGTTACACTTAAGTACAATCTTGATACACTTTATTTTAAGTAGCTTATGCCTGTGTAATATTCTGTAATTGTAATGTAATTAGAAAGCTATTTCATGTATTTTAGCTGTGTACTGGTGGGTTAAATCAAACTAAGGTGCAGCTGGATCAGGTGTACAGTATAGTATAGATACACATGAAGTACACTTAAGTACAATATTGATACACTTTACTAAAGTAGCTTTTGTCTGTGTACTTACATTTATAATTACATTGTATAAAGTCTGCAACACATATGAAACAATCTTTTGGTTACATAAGTAGCTGTGTAACAGTAGCTGCCTATTACATCTACATAATTACAAACTGTAAGTAACTAAGTATTGTTTCATAACTTAGTTACATGGTAAGTACATTTTGATTCATGTAAGTACAACAGCTACTACTAAGTACTTAATTAGGTAATTACTCTGTATTATGGACACCTTAAAATAAAGTGTTACCTTATTTGGTAATTAAATTATGTAATTTAGTTACATGTAACTAGTTACTTCCTAACACTGCAGACAGACTAGTTTGAAAACATCTGAATTTATGTATGCCTCTTAAAACTGAAAAGCTTTTGCTTGAATTCCTAAAATTACCGTGTAAATAAATATAAAATTAGCAAATAGCATATGAATTTCTGCACAAGCAAACATTTAAATTAATTAATGAAGCTGTCAAACTCCAATTCATAAGAAAAGTTACGAATTATTAAGAAATCCTCTTTTTGTCCTGGTGTTTGTTTCACCTGTGCAGGGAGGAAGCTTGCAGACGGACACGGACTCGGGTTTGTCTGCGTCACACTGTCCCGAGCTGCCTTCAGACGGCCTGCAGATGACCTGCCGCTGCTGGATGCCGTCACCACAGCTCACCGAACACTACAGGAAACACATCACAGTCAGACAGGAAACACATCACTTTCAGACAGGAAACAGCTACAGATCACGAGGAGGTCTGGCTGTGAATTAGTGTTTTACTGTCACATTCTTGATCACATCAAACTCGCAGTGAGCCAATATTACCAAGATTACCACTTTAAAATTAACTTTGCATTTAGAAACACAACTTTAGCTATTTACCCTTTATTTAACAATTAAAATAATTTCTATTTAATGTATTAAAATTAGTGCTGTCAAACAATTAATCGCGATTAATCGCATCCAAAATAAAAGTTTTTGTTTACATAATATATGTGTGTGTGTACTGTGTATATTTATTATTTATATATAAATACACATACACACATGCATGTATATGTTTAAGAAAAACATGTTAAGTTTATATATTAAATATATTTGTATATGATATAAATTATATGAATATAAATATATACATATAAATACAGGTAAATGTAAATGTGCTGTATGTGTGTGTGCATAATAAATATACACAACACACACACATATATTATGTAAACAAAAACCTTTATTTTGGATGCGATTAATCGCGATTTGACAGCACTAATTAAAATGTATTACAAAATGATTATATTCATAAATGAAACTTTATAATTACAAATCTTGCAAATTATTTAACTTAAATCAGTAGTGTACATGTATGTGTATTTAATATTTGAATACTTAAAAATAATAACAATACTAAAAAATAGAAAAAAAAGACATTTCTAGAAATTAATACTAACTCACAGGTAAAAATGTCAAACTCACAGGAAATTGTGGACTGATAATAAGAAATATTACAACTTAAAAGTTATCTTTGCATTTGGAACCATACACTTTGTTATTCAAACTTTATTTAACAATAAAATACTAATTTAACAATAATTTAAAAATTTTATTTAACAATAAAATAGACCAGAATAAAACATAAAAAAATTTAAAAATGTATTACAAAATGATTACATTTAGAAATTAAACTTCTCAATTATGAATCTTAAATTTAAATTATTTAAATCAGTAGTGTATTTCTATATGTATTTATTTAATATTTGTAGCACCTAAAAAAAAGAAATACTAGACATTAAGCTAAAAATGAAACATTTCTAGAAAATAATACTAAAAAGTATACTACTAAAATTTAGAAATGAAACAAACCAAAAACATACAAACTAAATAACGAAACAGATTTATGATGCACATGCAAGTATTTTAAATTTATAAATACTCATACAAATATAATAAATGCACATTATATATATTGTATTTTAGTTGTATATATGTATATATATATATATATATATATATATTGATGTAATTTATTACATTTATTTTATTGTATTCTCATTATTCCTATTTTTATGGTTATTTTAATAATATTTAAATGTATTTACTGAATTAACTTAAATATTTAACTCATATTTCTGTTGTGTGATTATCATCTAAATTATTCTCAGTGTCTCCTTATCTCTTATATGCAGTGTGTGTGTGTGTGTGTGTGTGTGTGTGT
>JAFVLL020020105.1:0-11190 GCA_021397915.2 Tor tambroides | reverse complement strand
GGGTTTTTTTTTTTTTTTTTTGCCTTTATTGCAATAGGACAGTGTAGACGAGGCAGGAAGCGAAGTGGGAGAGAGAGGGTGGGTAGGATCTGGAAAGGTTCTTGAGCCGGGAATTGAACTCATGACGCTGTTGTGTTACGGGTGTCCCATGTCGGCGCACTGCCCCACTAGTCTATTGGCACCGATGGTTCAGGTATGTTTGACTAAGATTAGAGCTGCAGGATAGAAGCCCTCCAGGTACAGGGTTGGCTATCCCTGCCCTAGAGTCTACAGATGCATTTGTGAGTTTTTGCAGAATCAAAGTCCTGGGTTTCTTAGGATTGGCAAAATTGGTAACTATTACCGCTTTTCTACTGGGGCTGGTTCAGGAGCAAGAGCGGAGGCTTGGCCAGGGCTTGTTTTCCAATGACCAATGACTGATCAAGACCAGCAAGATTTCAGGCTGGTTTGGAAACAGAATTTAGGCACCAAATATTTTTTGTGTGTGGGAAAGCACAGCCCACTTTCAGATTTGGCACTGGCACCAGCCCCAGAAAAGCAGAATCTGAGTATTCTGGCATGCTAGCAGGGCTGAACAGTACAGTCGAGGTCTCTGTGTAATTCCTAGGGTCTGGGCTCAAGGTGCTAAAGGATAAGCCCCAGGAAGAGTGTCCCTACCTTGCAGAGCATTCCCCAACAACGCATCCAGTTCCGGGTTAAACTCTGCCTTCTCTTTCAGCATGTGGAAGAGCAGCTGGTTCTGGGTGGCACTGTTGATCTCAGTTTGCTTGAGACGCCCTTCCATCACCTTTATCTGAGATTCCTTCTGAGCAGCCTGCAGACCCTGAAAGCATGTACAGTCAGGATGAATGTCAAATGTGCTAATGCTTTAAAAATGAATGAAACTGTATGAGAATGGATCTTAACTTTATAGCCTCTAACACAGAAGACCAAGCAGGGTAACAGTTTTATGACTGGATACCTTGTTGATGGCCATGGACATAAAATGATCCAGTAGGAATCTAGCTTCAACCAGAGTGCAGGAACCAACCACAGCCGAGACATCAACAGCATCACCCTCCTCCTGTATATGAACAACAACAGTAAGCATTCGATATAATTCAGTCAAATTCCATTTATACTAACTTCAGTGGTTTGATTTAGGTGGCATTTACATTGCATGGTGACCCAATTGTGAATTTTCCTCAAATGTGGCACAGATTGGATATGACCCACAAACATGTAAGCAGGAAAAACAACACATGGATTTCGATATTCTCAGCTCGGTTTCAGGCTTCATTAATATGTGAAAATAAATCTGATATGAATCAGATCTGTGCATTTGCTTCTGCCATGTAAGTAGACAAACGGATGGTGGACGCTCTTCTGGGGGAGTGTTGCCAAATCCATGGTTTTCCCTCGGAATTGAGCTACTTTTACACTGTTGTTTGATGGAGTGGATTCCCAACGGAGAGGAAAACCACGGAAAAAAACATGACTGGGGTAGTTTTGATTAACAATTAGGCTAGTTTTGTTTTGCAGACCTGGCAACCCTGTTTCCAGATCAGTACATTTCTACCTGTGTTTGTTTTGCCGAGCGTATAGTGTACATGCAGAGATTTAAAGACAATTTCCAGTGGTTTAATTTAAAGAATACAGATCTAAGTAGTTTTATTGATTTAAAATCAGATAATCAGAATTTGATCATTTCAGTTAAATGACCAAAACATTACAAAGGGTAAATTCAGTGATGGTACTTAATGTCATTTCATTGAACTGATGCAGTGTCATTACAGTAAACCGATTCAGATCATCAGATTTAATGAATTAATTAAATTTGTATCTTTGCTCGGTTGTATTTATTTGTTATTACTTCTAATTTGTTTAATTGTTCTTATTTTACTACTAAATGTTTCCTCTTTAATAATGTTTAAACTTTATATAAGTTAGGCTAGTAGTTTTTGTATCTAAATTGGAATTAAAAATTGTGAAATTTGATTTCTATCTAAAAATGCATTCATAAAACAAGTGAAATACTATACAACTGCTTCAGATAGGTGGTCAAGCAGAACACTGCATTTATGAATGAAGCATTCATGAATGTAAAGTGTGTGTGTGTAAAGAAAAATTGTGATTAAAACCAAAATCACAATATTGATCAAGAAATCGTGATGGTTTTTTTTGTCCATATCACACAGCCCTAGTTTATATGTGATTGTTCATTGCTATAGAGTGTGCAAAATGTGACACTTACATCTTACAAAAGATACACCTAATATAACCAATTTACATTCATTTTCATATTAAACATCACAACAGACAATTATCATTCAGTTTAGCACTTTCAAATATGATATTTAATTTTAAATTAATCACAAAAATATATTTACATGAATATACATGGATGTATTATATACATATGTACATTACACAAACAAACGTTAAAATATAATTTATTTATTTATACAAATATATTATGTCATCATAGTTTAATATACATGATGCAAGTGTTCTGGGAGTAGGGAGCACTACGTAGTGATCCTGTCAATCGGAAAGCAACTAAAGCCGTTTCAGTCAGCCTCACCTTGGCTTCCTCCATCTGCATGATGTTGGCCTGGCAGTCAGAGATGCTGTCGTTGATGTAGTCGATGTTGGCCAGCAGAGACTCCAGCTCTTCATTCAGAGACTGAACGTCCTTTTCTACCTCCGGCTCTTCCGCCAGCAGTCTCTCTCTCTTTCTGCCGATTTTTTCCCGTCGGCGTGTCAGCTCTTCACGTTGCTGTGAAAGGGATTTCAAATGATGAGAAGCTGAACAACATTGTACATAGCCATATTTTTTTTTTTTATTATTATAGTAAACGTTATCTCCAGTGTTGGGGGTAACACATTACAAGTAATCAGATACTTTATGTAACCAGTAAAGTAATGCATTATGTTTAAATTTCCAATTAAGTATCAGAGTTACTTTTTTCAGAGAATTAATGCATGTTACTCTGTTTTCCCATGGATACTGCCAGCTCTCCTGTCCCCATGCTGAGTGAAATCAGTAGTAAATGCAGAGGCAATTCCTTCAGCCTGAGGCTTATTAATTTCACTTTTGGTATGAAAGGGCCTTTACAATTGGCAAAAATAACTTTTGATTTTTTTGTAATTAAAAAGCAAATAAGCAAGCCCAGCCAAGCCCAGGTGTCAAAAAGTAACACAAAAGTAACGCAATGCATTACTTTCCATTAAAAGTAACTCAGTAACTCAATTTGTTACTTTTTTATGGAGTAAAGCAATATAATAATGCATTACTTTTAAAAGTAACTTTCACCAACATTGGCATTAAAGCAGATTTAACATTGTTATGTAGGTAAAAGGTTGATTCATACCTTTAGAAGACGATTCATGTCGGTCTCCATGTTGGAAATGGTCATGCGCTGCATGATAATATCTGAGATACGGCGTTCCAGACTCTGCCATTTCCCACGAGCCACTCGGGTAGAGTACACCCCGACTGGCCTGCGATAGTACAATCTAAAGCAAGCAGTTGACCGTCAGCGTCACTCCAGTACACACATTACTGCACATGAAGCCTGTATAATGTACCTGGCTCCGTTAGGTGCTCCTGAGGCCGAGTATGAGCGACCTGCAGGTGGTCTGTGAGAGAGGTCCTGGCTTGTCTCCAGCAGGTTCACCTTTCGTGTGACCTTTCCTGATATGGGTCGCACCTGTCTCCTCAGAGCGGACACCTGAGAGACATGGCAGCAATCAGTACAGGGAACTTTGGGAAAATGCAGTTTAGCCTTTTCTGACTTGCCAAAATGAACAGAGATTAAGAAAATAATCAACATATTAATTAACTATCAATATAAATTAAATATATCGAAATACCCAAATTGAAGGATCAATTCACTTACATAGTAGTAAATCTTCATAATGTTCACATTTATTATATGAAAGTATTTAGTCCAAAAAGCATCTGGGAACTTATAGTATATATCAAAATTTTGAATTAGCATTTGTTTATATATATATATATATATATATATATATTTATATATAAATATGCGTGTGTGTGTGTGTGTGTGTATATATATATATATATATATATATATATATATATATAAAATGATCATTTTATGTTTTTGAGCTTATTTACTAACTTTTACTTATACTATTTTTTTTCAGTTAGTTGCCAAGGCATACTGTATTGGTGCATAAGTGTTGTTTTAGTATTATTTATATAATATTATAACATTTTATTTTAATATTTTCAGTTTTAGTTTAAGTTTTAATAATTTTGTTATGTGCTTTTTAAATTTTAATTATGAATATTTTTTTTTCAGTTCTAGTTTTAGTAATTGTAGTACAAGTTCAACATTTTATTTCAGTTACTTGCCAGGGCAACATTCTAATTTTCAATTAAAAAAATAAAATAAAATAACAATAATAATAATAATAATAATAATAATTATATATATATATATATATATATATATAGAGCAAGTGATTTTTATTTTCAAGGTATTTGCATGTTTAAAAAATTAAATGTATAACCTTAATAATATAATTTAAATTACTAAATATTATTGTGTGATTAAAAACATATCAGTGAGTCACACTTTGGAGGTGCTGTAGAGGCAAAATTGAGGTCAATATTTCACCTCCTCAGTCTTCCTGCGCAGGATAAGTTCCTGTTGTCTCTTTTGAGCTTCAAGCAGTTTTAGCTGATGCTGTACAAGAGAAAAACACAGCACACTGAATGTATTTCACTGTCAGTTGGCTTTTTCATGCTGCATTTGTGTTATTCTCCCATCATGCACCTCCTGTTTGCGCTGGTCCTTCTTCAGTGTGGCGATCTCTCGGTTCCTGCGTGACTCGGCCATCCTGCTCTTCTCCTGCTGCTCCTTCATCTGCTTCATCAGACGCACCTGACAACAGCCCCCATAGCAACATAGTCAGCTCATTTCAATACTGGATTAGCTGGAGGACTCAGGCCATACAAATTAATTAGACAGATCAGAGTGTGGACTTGTTTGCAATAGCTACCATACTACTTATATAACACATAAGGAGAATAGTAAAATAGTATGAAATTCAATTAATTTCTAAGTTTAAATCTTAGAATTATCTTAATAACTTTTCTCATGTAATATTTTGTTGGGGAAAATAACCCAAATTATACGTATGATTAACTGTGATAAATTCAATTTGATAACTGGCTTATAATGGAATCAATTTGATTTTGATTTAGTATATACACATATACATACATTTATAAATATGTTCATGCATTTTCATGAAGGATAATTATTCTGATGCTGATATTACATCTGGAATTGCCAATCTAACAAAATGGAATAGAATTTAAATTAATTTGAATGATTGATATTTCTAAAAGATGTTGATTAGTAGCACACTTGCGTGTTTATAACACAATAAATTATATAATTTTGGATGTCAATGTTTATTTTTATTGTCATCTATAAACAATTTAGTGCAGATTTTGAGAAAAGCAGCCAATTCTTAAATGATCTCTGCAGTATGTTGGTGTAGGGGTGCTGCGTCTGTGGACCACTAGGAGGTGCTGTAGATAATCAAATATTTTATGTTGTAACGGTGATTCAGCATGTTTCAGTGATTCAGTGCACAGCCATGTCTCCACGGTGACTCTCACTTTGGTTTTCTTCATTTCCGCCAGATCCAGCTGTAGTTTCTTCAGTTGTTTCTCGTACTGTGACTGGTTCTTCAGTAGACGAGCGTGTTCCTTCTGAGCCGCCTGTAGTTTCTGGAGCTCTTTGTTCATGACACTGAGTTTCTTCTCATATTCTGCTTTTATCCGTTTGCTCTTGTCCTCAGAGCATGACTCCACAGAGCCTAAAACAAAACAAAACAACCAAAAAAAAACACAAACATACCACAACAAAATAAACAAACAAACAAAAAACCATAATACAAAATAAACAAAACATAACAAAAAACAATACAAAACAAAACCCCCACAAGACAAGACAAAAAACATAAAACAAAACAAACAAACAAAACATAACATAAAAACAATACAACCCCCCCCCCCCCCCAAAAAAAACACACAACAAAACAAGACAAAACATGAAACAACACAGAGCAAAACAAAACAAAAAAACATGAAACATAAAAATAACACATAACATAAAAAACAATATAAAACAAACAAATAAACAAAGACAAGAAACAAAACAGAGTTTCTTTAGCTTTTATCAGTCCTGACACAAACCTGATCTACATGTTAGGAGTACTGAATGTGTGTTAGAAGACATGGCTCCAAAATTAATTTAATAACTTATTTTGTCATATTTTATCATAAAGTCATCATGAAATTTACGCTATTTACATTTATGAATGTTTCTGGCCTCATTGTGAATTATTCATTATTGCATGTCCAAAGAAACACTTTAATAATCTTTCATTAAACTTCAATAATTAAGTCAGAAATGACTTGTTCTTCAGCCCCTCCCCCAAACTACCAGACTCCATTCTGGTAGCAATGCCCACTTTTTAAAACTCAATCTATTCCTGATGGATACAAATAAAAACCTACACTTTATTTCTGGTTAAACATATGGCAGATATGAAAACTAAAATGGGCTGTTGCTGGAATTTTATGTTTATATTAATTTGACCCCAGCATCATGCATCATATGTGACTCTGGAGCACAAAACCAGTCTTAAGTAGCACAGGTATATTTGTAGCAATAGCCAACAATACATTGTATGGGTCAAAATTATCCATTTTTCTTTTGTGCCAAATATCATTAATATACTAAGTAAGGATCATTTTCCAAGAAGATATTTTGTAAATTACCGTAAATACAGGCATGGTCAAAAATATCAGCACCCTTGGTGAATATGCTCAAAGAAGGCTGTGAAGATTATTCTGCATTGTTAATCCTTTTGATCTTTTATTTAAAAAAAAATCACAAAAATCTAACCTTTCATTGGAGAATAAGAATTTAAAATGGGAGGAAATCTCATTATGAAATAAGTGTTTTTCTCAAATACACGTTGGACACAATTATTGGCACCCCTAGAAATATCTCTGAAGTATACTCCCATTCATATTCACAATTTTGAGCACTCCAGGGTGATTGTGAACATGAAATTATCCAGCCATGGCTTCCTGTTTCACAGAAATATAAATAGGAGGGAAAACAAAGCCCAAATTCCCTTAATCATCCATCACAATGAGAAAAACCAAAGAATATATTTCTGATGTGCAGCAAAAGATAATTGAGCTTCACAAATTAGTGAAGTGGCTTTAAGAAAAGAGCTAGAGCAGTGAAAATTCCCATTTCCACCATCAGGGCAATATAGTATAATAATGGGCCATGTTTGGATCTTCCAACCGGACAATAATCCAAACACAAACCTCAAAAACAACACAAAAATGGGTCACTGAGCACAAAACCAAGCTTCTGCTATGGCCATTCCAGTCCTCTGACCTGAACCCTGTAGAAAATGAGTGAGGTGAACTGAAGAGAAGAAGCTGTGAATCTGAAGGGTCTGGAGTGATTCTGGATGAAGGAATGGTCTCTGATCTCTTGTCAGGTGTTCTCTAACCTCATCAGGCATTATAGGAGAAAATTTAGAGCTGTTAAACTGGCAAATGGAGGTTTCAAAAAGTATTGAATAAAAGGGTGCCATTAATTGTGGCCAATGTGTATTAGAGAAAAACATTTATTTCATAATGATATTTCCCCCATTTTAAATTCTTATTATCCAATGAAAGGTTAGATTTTTGTGATTTTTTTTTAAAAATAAAAGATCAAAGGATTAACAATGCAGATTCATTTTCACAGCCTTCTTTGATCATATTTACCAAGGGTGCCAATATTTTTGGCCATGACTGTATATCAAAACTTAATTTTTGATTAGTAATATGCATTGCTAAGAACTTCATTTGAACAACTTTAAAGGAGATTTTCTCAATATTTAGATTTTTTTGCCCCCTCAGATTCCAGATTTTCAAATAGTTGTATCTCAGCCAAATATTGTCCGATCCTAACAAACCATACATCAATGGAAAGATTATTTATTCAGCTTTCATGATGTATAAATCTCAGTTTAATAAAATTGACCCTTATGACTGGTTTTGTGGTCCAGGATCACATGTAGCGTAGCGGTGGTATGTGTGTCCTTACCCATGTTGTGCAGCACACGATCTCGCTCCAGCTGCGTGTCTCTGATCTTGCACTGCAGCATCATGAGTTTCTGCTCATACTGTTGTTTGAGCGTGTGCAGACGTCTCTGACTGTTCTCCAGTTCATCGATCAGCTTCTGCTTGATGGCGATCTCACACGTGATGTTGGCCAGATCTGCCTGGAAGTCCTCTATCAATGCCAAAACAATAAAAACACTTCAACATTTATGTTTACAAAAAGACAAGCATCAAAACAGGTACAATTTTAAATTGAATTGGTTTAAAAAAGCAGTCCTATATATTATATATGTGCTATATATACTCTTGTACATCTTTACTTAAAAATTAATAGATCTGGCTTACTAAAATCATGTTGTATACAGCTTTAGTACTAGTATAAATCTCTAAAAAGCAGTCATTTTATAAATCATATTAAGGTACAGTTATTATTTCACCGTAAACATGAGTACCCTTCTCATCCAGGTCAGAGTCAGACTCATCTGAGCTCTCCTCAGCATCCATTTCCTCTTCCTCAGCTTCCTCCTCGTCTTCCTCTCCATCCCCCTCCTCACGGTCACTGGCCTCCTGAGGGAAACCATTTCATGTCAAAGACTGAATGAGGAGCTCCACCTTTGAAATGTGTTCTGATAGGGCAAGCGGGCTGTCAATCATACCATCTCTGGCTCTTGATTGGTGGATTCTAACTGCTCTCTCTCGCTAATCTTCTGTTCGCCGTCAAGGGTTTCATCTTTGTTGGCACTGCAGGAGGAAATCAAAACTAGAAATTAAATGTAATGTTTTTCAAAATATGCTTTTTTTATAAGCAGCACAAATTATCTGAAACAAAACAGAAAATTAGGAGGGAAGGAAAGATGGTATTATGACAGAAACACATGATGCAACAGAAAAGTTAAATGGTGACATTAAAAACAAAATTTGCTCTTTTGAAAACAGACAATTCAAAAGTATAGGGATCAATTCTCAGTTTCTCATTAACATGCATATTGTTAACATATGGGCTGTTTATAAGTACTTATAAAGCACATATTCTACATCCCTAATCCTGCCCAACACCTAAACTTAACAACTACCGCACTAACTAATAATAAGCAGCAAATTAGGAGTTTATCAAGGTAAATGTCGCAGTTAATGGTTTGTTAATAGCGAGAATTGGACCTTAAAATAAAGTGTGACCAAATCTTCCTCTCTAGTTTACTTAAGCCATTTATTAATAATAGTTTTACTATTAAAACAGTTTAAGCTGATTGAAAATTCATATAAAATAAAATATAAAGGTTACTTGAAAACTTTAAAAGAAGCATTTAAAAAAAAATAGAAATGTTGCCTTGGCAACTAACTGAAATATAATGAGTTTAAGTTGATGTACTAAAATTATTAATACGAAATACTACAATTAAATACTAATATACTAACTATGAATACTATTAATAAAACAAAATTATATCTAAACATGAGAAAAACTAATAAAAATGAGAAAAGCACACTAAAATTAAAATAAACTGAAAATATAAAAATGAAATCAAAACTCAAAATCATTAATAATTGTTATACCATTACATAAATAATACTAAATTAACACTGCATCAGAGGTTAGTCCATCATAACAGAGGTCATTTACATACAGTCATCAAAGTACAGCAGCAACTTCAGAGAGAGAACGAAAAATCATAACAAATAAATAAACAAATGTCCAGTGTTTATGGTAAGAGAATTACAAGTAAACCTTGTTTGGTGAAATATCACCCGGACATGTTCTTACAAGATTTTGAGAGATTCACCCAGTGCTTTAAGGTATATTTGAAAAAAATAAATAAATAAAAATAAATTAAAGTATACAAATGAAGTATAAACATTTTGTGGGCTGTGCTCCAAGGCTGGAAACTACCTGCTGAGAGACAATCAGAATGTAAAGATTACAAGCAGAGATGAAACACAGGGGGTTATGGGTAATTACAGAGGGCAGCGAGGGGAAAGAGAGACACAGGGACAAACCTGTCTTCCTCCACCTCTTCCTCCTCATCCTCCTCTCTCTTGTCGCTCAGCAGCTGCTGGAGTCTTCAGCGGTCAGAGGTCAGAGGTGAAGGGTGAAAGAGAGGAAACGAGGAGCACAGAGAGACAGATAGAGAGGGTACGGTACACACATTAGTAAAGACGGCTGCTGATCACATGGAAATGTTCAAAGTGGATAAGGACACACCATATTACAGTTTCTCTCAGTGGCTTTGGTGCATTTCTCAGATCAGAAATGAAATTTTCAAAACTACTTGTTCAACCTCCACATCATCTAGCCACATCATAAAACCAGTTTCTGATTCTTTTGAACAAGTTGTGATTGCTTTGGTACATTCATGCAACTGATTATGTACATTTGTCTGTGGTTTCCTACATTTTCAGTTGGTAATGTTATGTTGCTCAATAGTTCTCTGTGCTATAGTCTTACCCCTCAAAACATCTAGTCATTAGTTCACTGCATAAGTCATTAAATGCCAAATGGTTGATCTAGTTGTCATAAACTGGCAAGCATATTTTCTACACATTTCTATTAGTCTTTATGTAAATTTGGCATGAATTGTTCAAGTGAATATTGACTTTCACTCTTTCACTAATGAAGAGAATGTAGACCAGCCAATGATAAACCAGTTCTCTGAAATAGCTCAAAGGTACATCTCATCAACCTTCAATTGGAAAGCATATATAGACAGAGGACAACACAAGAGTTACAAATCCTGACAATGGACTTTTTAGTTTTGCCTTTGTGCCCATAATTCTTTCTCTTTTTTTCTATATCAGTGATATTGTTGTGTGTGTGTGTGTGTGTTTTGTCAGACCACGAGTAAAAGTGTAATTGTGAATCCAATCCAGTCTCTCTCGATCAATATCCCACATACAGTAATGTGTAAATTTGTACTTTTTAAATGGATAGCCTATATGGCATACAGTCGTGGTCAGAATTATTGGCACCCTTGGTAAATATGATCAAAGAAGGCTGTGAAAATTAATCTGCATTGTTAATCCTTTTGATCTTT